>AWWV01006207.1:0-12049 GCA_001974805.1 Corchorus capsularis
ATCGTTTTTCTAGAAATTGATTTCCGAAAATGAAGAAATCTTTAAAAGAACCAAATTATATATATAAAATAAAAATAATACTCGCTCCGTAATACTTTGAATGTCCACTTTATAAATGGCACCGACGTTTATGTATAAATTTTTTTTCTTTAATTTCAATTTTATCCCTATCAATTAAGAGCTAAAGTTGGCCCACCACTAAATTTAATAAACAAGAAATCTTCATTTTTGGCCGGCCACTGATACAAATAGTATTGTGTTAGACTAAAGCAATCATTTCATTTAAGAAAATGATTTTTTTATTAAAAGTATTGGTGTATACAAAGCGGTAGTATGGTAAAAATATTTTCCATTTAAGGAAATTGGACATTGATTTTGGTACAATTCAAAATGGAACGGAGAGAGTAATAAAGAGAAGTGAAAGTACCATTTTATCCATTGAGAAACCTCACCATATTTATTTGGCTACTATTTGCTTGGGTTTTTAGGGAAAGTAGCATTTTACCAATTGAAAAACTTCAAGACATTAATTTGGCAACTATTTGCTTGTTATTTTGTCATTTCATACTTGTTATTTTTTTTATTATTTAGGTTGATGACCAAGGGTCTTTTTGGAAGTTGGGCTAAAAAATACCTTTGGTGGGTACATCTCCATCAATTTTTTTTCTTGGATTATTTATGAATTTTTTTTTGGCCAAAGGATTATTTATGAAATGACCTTCAAACTTTTCTACTTTATGATATTTAGTCTTTTACAGATGAATTTAACGCTTGAGCTTTATTTTTTTATTTTTTGTTCTATTTGTCCAATTAAGGTAATTCAAGTGTCTATTAAAAGATAATTTCATGTTTTACAACTTTTATGAAAGACTCAAAAGTTAATTTTTATTTTTCAATTCTAAAAAATGTTTCCGAAATTTGGTGGTTTCAATTGACGATCTATTTAATATCGTCTAATTTTCGATCTACATATCCAATCAATTAAAGTTATTCAACTGTCGTTTAAAAGGTTATTGTATGATTTATGACTTTTATGAAGGGCTCGAAAGCTAAACTTGATCTACGAGTTTCATGAAGGGCGCTTAGAAGGGAATTTTTATGTTTCAGGATCTCCATCAACAAACATTTTCTTATTTTGATTATTTTTCAAATGATCCTCATATTTTTGTACTTTATACTACTTAGTCCTTTACTAATTCTATCTTGATCGATTTAACTCTTCGACTTTTTTTTGTTTTATTTGTCCGATTAAGGTAATTCAGGTGTCTATTAAAAGGTAGTTTCATGATTTACAACTTTCACGAACGACTCAAAAGCCAATTTGTATGTTTCAATTCTAAAAAAATGCTTTTAAATTTTTGTGGTTTCGATTGACGGTATATTTAATATCATATAATTTTCGATTCAGAAGTCCTATTAAAGTTATCCAAGTGTCGGTTAAAAGGTTATTCAATAATTTACGACTTTCATGAAGGACCCGAAAGTTAAATTTGATTTACAACTTTCATGAAGGAATTTACATACATTGCTTATGCACATTTTGCTAAACCTTATTTTCAATTTGTTTTTTTCAATATTTCTATGTTGCTTAGGAACCAGCTAGATTTGGTTTATCTTTAGATTGGGAAACTTTTTGGATGGAGCAAGCGCCATCATGGCTTAGTGAACTCCTACATGATGATTATACAACTTTTGAGATAATAACTCGTAGGGGTGGAAGTCGGTCGGTTTCGGTCGGGTCGGGGATAATTTTCAGAAAATGAACAATCGACCGACAGGGGGCATGGCACCGATCATCGATCGATTGGAGCTGGAAACCGCCAGTCACCGACCGACGTCGGTTTCGGTTGGTTGATCGGTTTCCAGCACCAATCGGTTGCTTCAATTCAAATTGAAATTTAAGCTAAAATTTACAGGTTGTTAGAAAATTAAAAGGAAACAAAATATTACATGTTGCTGGAAACTACAATACTTACAAATTACAATACAATACTCAAGAATCAAGATTAAAATTGTTGCCAACTATATAATTAGTAATTGGCATCTTAAAGGCAATGATCCATTACATTGTAACTTTATATATATATATATATATATATATATACACACACACACACACACCTACAAACGGATACTGTAGCAATCGTGTAGGCTTTGAAGCATTTTGAAAAGCAGTCAAAACCAGACACTGAACAGTTAACACCAAGATATGTGTATGCAGAAAACCCATTGTTTTATAGTTAGCTTCCAGCCTCCAGGTACAAATGAGCAGTTGATTTAACTGTAAGATTCTTGTAAATGGTGCATCTTCAATGCCAAATCATCAATACTAAATCATCACATTAGCAACAGAAACTAACAAACCTAGAATCACAAAAATTTTCAACATATAAATAATCAACTAATTCAAAGAATAAACAAATCTTACTAACAGAATATTACCAACTATGACTATGAATTAAAACATATTAAGCAAATCTATCAGTTTAGGAAATAAGGAATTACCTTGATTTACGTTAGGGTTTGCAAACTTTAGTATTTTACCACCAAATGAAGGATTTCAATTTGTTAAACAGAGGGGAATTAGGGTGGGTACATAATTTCGAGCAAGAAGAAAATTTTTGAAAAAAAAATCGAGTTAGGGTTTCAAAATCTTGAATTGGGGATTTTGAAAAATACTAAAATCTGGGCCTAAATCGAGTACCGTAAGCCCCGAAAATTAAAGAGAAGGCCGGAGGACGAGTCCCGACCTTCGATTGTCTGTCGAGAGGCTTGTCGCCGGCCAAGATTGCGCCGGAGAAGAAGAAGAGAGAAAGAGAGAACTAAACGGGAAAGAGAAACTGAAAATCGGGGGAGGGGGAAAGAGAAAATGTAAACTGAAATCTTAGTTTTTTTTTAAAAATTTCATATATATTTTCTGGATTTCTTAAATGATTAAATGATTGTTGATTAATATATATCATATAAATATAAAAAACTATTAATATATTTATTAATATATATTCGGTCAGGTTCGAGACAAAAAATTCAGCCCCGAGCACCGACTGAATTAAACCCTTAACATTCAACTTCCAACCAACTAACGACCCGTACTTAAAAAATCGACCCGATAAAATCGGTTCCTTCGGTGGCAGTCAGTTGGGTCGGTCGACCCAACTGATGCCCACCCCTAATAATCCATATATTTCTCCAAAGAAGAACCTATGCATTGGTATATATATTTCCCTATGTGTGTGTGTGAAGTTTTGTTTTAAAATTTTGAGTCTTAATCATAATAATTAATGATGTTAATTGGACCTAGCAATTTTTGTTTGATATTCAACCTAAATTTTGGCGAAGATTCATACCGTACAGGTGTTGCTCTTGAGTTTTCATTGCTGATAAAATGGCTTTCTAACATTTTGCCCCTATATGCACAATGTGTTGTAAGGAAAGAAAAAGGCTTTGCAGAATGAGTTGATAGCGTTGCTAAGTTTGACTTAAATATCATAATCTAACATCAGAACTTGAAAAATATTAGTGATTTTAATAATTTTTCATTGTCAGGACTATCACAACACCATAAACAAAAACATCAGGCACTATTGATTTCATCTTGAACTTATTGAATCATTCCATGAAACTCACATTTATGATTCTATTATTTCAACAAATCATAATTTCTCTTACTTACAAGTAACAACCTACTGAAATAAACCTAATTCCCTCTGCGAAGTGCGGGTTAGAAATCTAGTGAAGTTAAAAGACCTTACTCAATAAATAGTCTCAAATGAATTCATTTTATTTAATTAAGATCATCTCTCTTTCCTTAACTACTTAAACAATGCAAGTATATATATTTACACACACACATTTATATATATATATATATATATATAAGTACAGATTGATATAAGCATAAGCCCCCTAATTAATAGATGCTCAACCAACTCTAAACCTCTTTTGTCACTTTTTTAATCTGTGTGGATCATGAAATTAAAATGAAAGATATTTTGTAACAAGGAATTATATATTTGAACTTTGAAATCAAGCATTTTTTTTTAAGAAATACAATAATCGAAAGTTTAATTACAATCAGAAATCTCTCTGTATGCTCAAATAATCTAATGAAAAATCACAAATACAAACTACGTCAACTAGCTTAATAAATCTAACAAACTAACCAAGTCCACATAGGACACAAAGCCTACATAAAGTGGGACAAACTCGACTGCATTTTATATGTTGTGGGAGTTGAATCAATGATCGCATGATTCAGGTACGAATACACCTACTAAATTAAGTTAACAACTCAGATGTTTTGAACTAAAGCATTGAGTAAGTATTTTACTATGGTAAATCAATAATTTCCACCCCATAAAATATTAATATGTCATCCATAATTTCAATAAAAATTAAGGTTTTGGGTTCGCCACATTTTGTTTGTAGCCATTGCCGACCATTCCAACTCTTTCTTGATAGCATGTAATTAATATTATTCAAAAATATTGTAGAATGACTTTCAAGTTTCTTGCATTGGATGGATATTTGTGGGGTTTAATTAGGTTTCAAATGCACAACCAATATCTGACCTTGAATGAAATTAAATATACTATAAAATAACAAATTTGCATGGAAGAAAAACAGATATTATTGGTTGGAAATGGGGCCAAAATTGGGCCTCATTAACAGTCCTAACTAGATGGATCATGAATTGAAATTAAAGGGCCCACCAAAAAAAAAGAACAAATCTCCTCGGCTTGGTTAAAGGGGGATGGAAGGTTGGTTAAAGCAATTGAGGAGGTTACTAAAGATGTTCAGGTTTGGAAGAAAGAAGTGTTTGGAAGCATTCAGAAGAGTAAAAGGATCATTATGGCGCGAATTAGAGGTATTCAACAAAGTGTAGATTATGGATCTTCAGAGTTCCTCCACAACCTAGAATTTTGTTTGCAATAAGATTATCACTTGATTTTGCTGCAGGAAGAAGTGCTTTGGTTCCAAAAATCTAGGTTTAATTGGGTCCAATCGGGTGAGCGTAACACTAAGTTCTTTCATTTCACAACTATGGTTCGGCGTCATAGGAACCTTATTACTAGTTTGATGGTTGGTGATCAATGGATTGTGCATCAGGTGGTGTTGAGACAACATGTGACTGAGTTCTTTTCGAACTTGTTTGGTTGGCAAGGCTGTGTGTCGTTGGATACTCCATATGATAAGTTCAGTCTTAAGTTGACAAGTGAGGAGAAAGAATTGGTTACAAGCAAGTTAGAGCTTGAGGAGGTTAAAAATGTAGCATTCTCTGTAAAGAGTATTAAAGCCCCGGGTGTGGATGGGGTTCAACTTGTTTTCTATCAGAAGAATTGGGAAGTGGTGAGATATACTCTCTTTAATTTTGTGGAGGCCGCACTTCAATTTGGTTCTGTGGACTTGGAAATCTTGAAAGCTCATATGGTTTTAATACCGAAGGGTTCTCGGCCAACAACAATGAAAGATTTTAGACCTATTACTTTATTAGATACATCTTACAAGATATTGTCGAAGGTGATAGTTAATCGCTTAAGACCTATCTTACAAAGAATAATAGGTCCTTATCAAAATAGCTTCCTTGCCGGGCGCAGCACGAAGGACAATATTCTGATTACTCAAGAAGTTGTTCATTCTCTGATGGGGAAGAAGGGTCAACGAGGGACTATGATTTGCAAGATTGACCTTCATAAAGCTTTTGATAGTGTTTCTTGGAGTTTTGTCAGGAAAGTGTTGTCATTTTATGAAATTCCATTGGGTTTAATTGATTTAATTATGTTCTGCGTTTCCTACATGGATCTTGCTGTTATCTAGAATGGTGAAGTTCTTCCTGCTTGTCATCCTAAGCGGGGACTTAGACAAGGGGACCCCTTGTCACCTTATTTATTTATTATGGTGATGGAAATACTCTCTCATATGATCTTGGAAAAAGTGGATCAGAAATTGTGGCAGCTAGTGAAGATTTCTAGATCAGGTCCAGCGATTTCTCATTAGTTTTTTACTAATGATCTCATGTTGTTTTCTACTGCTACAAATGCTCAAATTTCGATAGTCAGGGATACGTTAAGTGAGTTCTCTCGAGCTTCTGGTCTTCAGGTTAATTTGGAGAAATCTAAGTTATAGGTTTCACCGAATGTGCCTCGAGCTAGAGCTTTGTGTCTGAGTCATTTAGCGGGCATTCCTTTGGATTTAAAGCTGGGTACTTATCTTGGAGTTCCAATCATTCATGGGAAAGTTACGAAAGCAACTTATAGTCACATTGTTGATAAAGTTCTGAGCAAGTTGGCTAATTGGAAGGGGAAGGTTTTAAGTTTTGCTGGTAGGCGTACTTTGATACAGTCCATGTTGAGTTCAATGCCTACATATACCATGCAAACAACCTTGTTGTCGGCATCAGTTTGTGAGTGCCTAGATCAGTGTAACAGGAACTTTTTATGGAGTGGAAGTGTGGAGAAATCGCATGGGCATTTTATTAGCTGGGATATAGTATGTAGACCGAAGGGGAATGGAGGTTTGGGGCTCCGTAAGGCGCGTTTGTCTAATATAGCACTTCTGGCAAAGGTTGGTTGGAACTTACAAACTAGAACTCAATCATTGTGCAATGATATTTTTCAGCAGAAATACCTTAAAGGGACTCATTTTATTGATGCTGTTAGTCGTGGGAAGTGTTCTTCGACTTGGAGGGGTCTGTTTAAAACGAAGGATTGTATACAACGAGGAACACGTTGGCGGATTGGTGATGGTAAATCCACGAAGTTATGGTATGATTAGTGGGTGGGTGATGGTCCTTTGGCACATGTTGTGCAGCAAAATGGGATTCCATTGGATGTCGATGTAAAAGTGGACTCTATTTTGAAGCAAGATGGTTCATGGGACTTAAACAATTTATCTACCTTGCTTCCGCCATAAAAATTGGATGAAATTCGTGCTATTCCTTGCTTCTTGTCTGCAGTTGGAAGGGATCGTTGTGTTTGGGGTTGGGAGAGACATGGTTTATTCTCCACTAAATCGGCTTATGAGGGGTTAGCGAATTTTAATAGTGTGGATGTCTGGAGAGGCAAATGTGCTTGGGTGTGGAGGCTTCCTATTCCTGAAAGGGTACGCTTCTTTATTTGGTTACTTCTCTTTAATTGTTTGAATACAGCTGAGATTTTGGGTCGGAAAGGCATGGATGTTGTAGGCAACTATCGACTTTGTGAGGCTAGTTTTGAGACTTCCGATCATATCTTTCGCACATGTTCTTTCGCTATTGGGATTTGGAGCTACATTGGTAGAAGATACGGGGTGCAACTTGTTGATGGTCGAGATTTGGTGGAGTGGTTGTGCTCAAATGTTAATAAAAACCATCGGGAAAGTTGCAATTTCGGTTGGAAGTCGTTGTTTCCTTTATTGTTTTGGAGCATGTGGAAAGCACGTAATGAGTTGGTGTTTAATGACAAAGTTCCATCTGTCGAGTCGATAATTTCTTATGTAGTTAAACTTGCGAGGGAGGCTGGGCAAGTGTTTTATCCTTCTCTGAGTTTAAGCAGAGCATCTGGTCAGGTTGTGAAATGGAAGCATCCACCTGACGAGGTTTATATTTTGAATATCGATGGCTCAAGACGTCATGAGGATGGACATGCTTCAGCTGGTGGCTTAATCCGAAATATAGTTGGAGATTGGATGATGGGGCATTCGATAAGGACTATTACTTGCAAAGGAGAGGGGTTATTCTCCTTTAATTGTGGAGTTGGATGCAGCGCTTGTTGTTCATTTCCTAAAGGGTACTTTGGTGGATTCCTATCCTAGTTACACTTTGATCTGAGATTGTTTGGAGTTAATCAAAGGAGATTGGATTTTAGAGATTCGACATATCTACAGGGAAGGTAATCGATGTGTGGATTGCTTGGCAAGTTTGGCACATGACACTCCGTATGGGGTTACTGTTTGTACTGATCCCCCAAGTCAGGTTCTTAATTTTTTGGAGGAAGAGAGGCTTGGCACTGGCACGCTTAGGCCTTAGTTTGTTCATTTAATTTCTTGTTCTTATGTAGCAAAAAAAAAAAAAAACAAATCTCGGATGAGAATGAATACGCATTTGTAAGTAAAAACGAAAGGCAAAAATTAGCTATGGAAGATGAGATGAGACCGAAGGAGATGAATTTCTTTGGATGACAAAGCTTTCCTTTATGGTGCTTCAACAGGAGAGTATGGGGAGAGATATATATACTACATATTATTTGAATAAACATATAGAAATTACTAAAAGATCCCTACTCCAGATTAATGAGGAGCGAGAGAACTAATTTTTTTTTTTGTCTTTTTACACTTGACCAATTACTTAAATGCCCTAACTTTTAATTCTTGAGGTGATTAAATAACTAGATGTTTTGGTCATTTCTCAATTGACTTTAATAGAGTAGTGGAATTACTAAAAGATCCCTACCCCGGATTAATGATAAGCTGGAGAAGTAATTTTTTTCGTCTTTACCTACTTGGCAAATTACTTAAATGTCCTAACTTTTTATTCTTGAGGGGATTAAATATCTAAACTTTTTGGTCATTTCTCAATTGACAAATGACTCAAAAAGTTCCATATCAATTCCACAAGTGCTGCATTTATTGACTTTGGTTTTTTTTTTTTCCGGCGATTATTTTTACAAAAATATGTATCTTAAAAAAGGAAATAGAACAATCCTAATAAACATGTCAAAGCACTGTCTCCATTCAAGAAGTTATCCGATAGAGAAGCCTCTATAGTCTAAACTTAAAGTTTAAACTTTAAACTCTAAATTCATTTACTATAGAAATTAGTTTGGAGTTTAAACCAACGGTAGAACTTATATTTTAATTGAATATATATAAATATATATATAAATGAAGAATTAGTTTATATATTATTATTATTATTATTATTATTATTATTATTATTATATATAAATGAATTAGTTTCAAATTATACCAACTATATGCATCCCTGGAATCCGATTTATTTATGCATATATAACGGTAGAACTTATATTTTAATTGAATATATATAAATATATATAGTATAAATAAAGAATTACTGAACTTAAAAATTATGTTCTACAGATCATGTTTGACTCATATATGTTTGAAACAATGGAATCTTACTTTTAAAATATCATATGATCAAGAAATTCTTATATATTTACGGAGAAAATTTTTTAATATATGCATGGTGCTGAATTACTATTCTAACAAAATAACGCCCGTAGCGCCAACACGGGCCAATCAACTTGTATCCATATGATTTCAATATAATTCTTATCCTTAAATAATACAAAAAAAGTAACGTATAAAAATGTCACTCTTATATTGCTACCTAATTAATCAACATAGAACTTTCCTTATCTTCTCTAACTCCAAATTTCCCCTTCTACTTTGCAATATTGCAAATCTCTTTGTTTTTTTTCTTACGCATCCATAATCATATCGAATTTCGATTAATTCAAAGTTGAATTGAGTCGAATCATATCGGACCTCAAGTAAAGATTCGAAACCTTATTTAAAGGATAATAATTTTCTTTCGCTAACCTAACATGCATTTCACTTATATTTGATTCATTTCCTTTTTAACAACTTAAATTCATATACGCATATCTTTCCTTCCAAATTCTCATCACTTATACAATCTCTCGAAAGAACTTGACATCGCCATGTGGTTCAACTCCAAAGACACGTATCTTTGTTAATATTAAGTGACAAAGAAAAACGTAAGAGGATTCTTGGGGAAACAAAACTTGTATATATATGGAAGATGATATGGAATTCATAAATTTGTCTATATATATATATATATATATATATATGACGCAGCGTAACGTGTTCTATCCAGAAACACACAATAAACTCAGAGAAAACTCAGAGAAGATAAATTTGATAAAATTATTCGAATGATTGATTAACCTCAAATTTAGGATTTACAACCTTTAAATAGTCTTAGGAAATAACGAAAATTAAATAATAATAAAGAAAGCCCAAAAACAGTCCAAACGGGCCAAAACAACAAAACCGATAACAACTAAAACTCGCGACAGAAAACTGTAACAGGCTTTTTAGGCCCTAAACAAAACATTGAACCGCTTTAGTCGTTCAGCACGCTGTAGTAGACACAAAACCCTTTCCAAAAAGGTATTATAATAGTCAAACCGACTTACGGTTTGAAAGTTATGCCCTGTTTAAGTTGACCCACCAGCAAGAGCTTCAGGCCCAAAATCCAAAACGTTACACGCCCTTTCGAACGGACTTCTGACGGTCCATATGATCCATAAATGATATGCCTAGCTCATCCGCATCGATATATATACATAAAGAATTCGTTATAAATAAAATATAATATATGGAATTGAGAGAATTGAGTGGGAATATAATCTAATGTTGATTAATTAAAATATAGTGTTGTTTTGGTGGACAATTTTGTAAAAGATGGGAGCATCTGCAAACTGAAAACATGTGGCTGCTCTGAAAATAATTTTTAAATTATGGATGTATTTAGGCAGTATATCGTACTCCCAATAGCTGGGAATATATAGACATCACATATAGTGCTTCTAGTGATAACGACCGACGGTAATTAAGGATGCCTTTGGTAATTAGGTGTTTTTGCCTTTGTGAGGTGAAAAGTAGTTATGACTGTGAGACGAGTAATAGCATCTTGTGTTAGAAAATTTCTGAAATTAGAGAGAAAACAAGACTTAGAGGCGCCACGCTTTCTCAAATACAATATTGTTTGAGAGATCAAACAAGTTGTATTTAGGATACAACTAAGCCACTTAAGAACATCCAAGGAAGAAGTAGAAGAATTGATGATATATTCAGGGGAAAATCACGTTCCTATTTATAAAACGTGAAACAACACAACCTCTGGTAACTGTCTCCTAATAAAAAGGTATCTATCAGATAAAAGACAGTTTTCGGTAGTTTATACCTATTCAAATAGGTATATCCGAAATTTGTTTAAGGAAAATAAAAAATTAAGACTTAGAATATTTTTAAGTTATCAAGGCCTAAGTGCCCCAAGTGCCCTCATCATAGACCAATAAAATTAGTCTATAGGCCTAGGCCCATTAGTAGACAAACCAAGCCCAAATGGCCTAAATTATCCACTAGCCCACAAGTCATCCAAAGATAACCTTTAAAGCACTTAAGCCTATATAAACCAATGGCCTTTGTATTTCCTTAGCAATGTGGGATTCATCCCACTTCAACAAACTATATAACATTCCCCCACTAGTTTGTTGACTCAAAATAATCATCTTCACTTATAAGCATAGTGCATACAAGAAGGATTCTACGAATTGGACCTTCAATTAGTGTAAGTATTTCAGGACGCTAACGAAGTACATGGTGTCCGAAGATTGAACCATGACTCCTTTCGTCTAGGGTCGAGAAACACCACACACACTATACTTAAGTTCTTCTAACCAGATTTCTTGATTGCTTCTAGCACTATGACTGGCCCTGTGCTAGCGATCCATTTTCTATGAATATGTACAAGAGTAAAACCCTTTCATACTCTTGCTGAAGCGGCACCACTTCATATTCATATAGGTGGAGTCACTTGTTGATTTATTCCTAACAACCTCTTATAGCTCCATTAAGAGTTTAATAACTCATCCTCTCTTATCACATCAGTACTAACAACCTTTATTCAGTATGGGACATAGTTAGCACTTTGAAACAGACAAGCCAATAACTTGTTATTACCACATTGAACCTCAGTCTATAACCGATTTGGTCAAGCGAGGTTGGGTTCCCATCATTGGTGTCTAAGGGTTATATTTTAATCCCATACTACTCGTAGTCTCCTACACTTTATCTCTAGGCAATGCCTTAGTTAACGGATCCGTTAAATTCTTTGCTGACTTTATGTAGGAGATAGTAATAGTACTATTAGAGATCAATTTCTCTAATGTAATCATGTCTTAGGCTTATATGTCTAGATTTTCCATTATAGACATTACTAAAAGCACTAGACATCGTCGCCTCACTATCACAATGAATAGTAACTGGCGGCATAGGCTGAGGCCAGAAATCAATTTCT
>AWWV01006208.1:0-16111 GCA_001974805.1 Corchorus capsularis
AGCTATAAATTCTGCTTCCATAGTTGAATGAGCAAGGCATGTTTGTTTCTTTGATGCCCAACTTATAGCTCCACCAGCTAATGTAAATAACCAACCCGAAGTTGAGTTATTATCACCTAATTTGGTGATCCAACTTGCATCGGAATAGCCTTCTAGTACTGCAGGATGATTGGAGTAACATAATCTCAATTTTGAGGTATGTTTTAGGTAACCAAGTACCCTTTCAATTGCTTTCCAATGTTCCATACTAGAATTATGAGTAAACCTTGACAATTTACTAACAGCATATGCTATATCCGGTCTTGTATAATGCATAGCATACATTAAGCTCCCTATAGCGCTTGCATACTTCAATTGTTCAATTGGTCTTGCATCACTTTTAACAAGTGTACCACTTGAATCATATGGAGTAGTATGTTCTCTAATCTTCAAATAATTGAACTTATTTAAAAGTTTCTCTATATAATGAGTTTGACTTAACATATACCCATTTTCATTTTTGATGACTTTAATGCCAAAATAGTATCTACTTCATTAAGATCTTTCATCTTAAAAACAGAAGTAAGAAATTTTCTTAGTTTCATTGATACCAATCATATTAGTACCAAAAATCAGCATGTCATCAACAAAGAGACAAATAACAACTCCATATTCACTAGTAAACTTTGAATATATGCATTTATCAGCGGTGTTATGCCGAAAACCAAAAGACAAAATGGCAGTATCAAACTTTTCATGCCATTGTTTAGGAGCTTGTTTAAGACCACAAAGAGATTTCACAAGTCTACACACTTTATTTTCATTTCCTGGAAGAACAAAGCCTTCCGGTTGCTCCATGTAAACTTCTTCCTTAAGGTCACCATTCAAAAATGCAGTTTTTACATCCATTTGATGTATATGCAACTTATAAATGGAGGCTAAAGCGAATAACACTCTAATAGAGGTTATTCTAGCCACTGGTGAATAAGTATCAAAATAATCAATTCCTTTCTTTTGAGTAAAACCTTTAGCAACTAATCTTGCTTTGAAGGTTTGGAGTGATCCATCAGAATTATATTTCCTTCTAAAAACCCATTTATTCTTGATAGGTTTTGAACCTGGAGGCAAATCAACTAAGAACCCAAGTACCATTAGCCATAATTGAGTCCATTTCATCATTTACGGCTTCTTGCCAAAAGGCAGCATCCCTTGAAGCTAAAGCTTCCTTTAAAGTCTTAGGATCATCATCAACACTTAATACCTCAAAGGTGTTTAGAAGTCTATCTCTACTTCCTTCAACAAAGCAAGTGATAAAATCTGAACCAAGATCTTTTTCTTTTCTTGGCCTTTGACTTCTTCTAGGTTCTGATGGTTCTCCTAAATCCTTTCTTTTAGAAGGATTAGGACTAGAAACAAAAATATTATTTTGATTTTCAGAACTATGAGGTAGATTAATACCATCATGTATAACATTATCATGCAAAAATGTTTTCTAAAAAAATTCAACATGAATGGATTCAACAATCACATACGTTTCCAAATTTAATAATCTATATGCCTTTGAATTTTGAGCATATCCTACAAAAACAGATTTGATACCTCTTGATCCAAGTTTTTCTCTTTGAGAATCCGGAAGCCTATAGTAGGCTATACACCCCCACACTTTAAAATATTTAATGTTTGGTTTCCTTCCATTCCAAATTTCATATGATGAAGTATAAATTTTCTTTAATGGAACTCTATTAACAATGTGACAAGAAGTAAATAAAGCTTCTCCCCACAAATTATCTGGTAAATTAGCATTCAATAACATTGCATTTACCATATCAACCAAAGTACGATTTTTTCTTTCCACCACACCATTGTGTTGGGGAGTAAAAGGGGCTGTTCTTTGATGAATAATTCCATGCTCTTCACAGAATTCATCAAAATCATCAGAGAAATATTCTCCTCCTCTATCACTTCTTAGAACTTTAATTTTTCGTTCATTTTGATTCTCAACTTTTGCCTTAAATTCTTTAAATGCTTCAAATGCTTCATCTTTAGTTTTAAGCAAATGAACATGGACATATCTTGAACAGTCATCAATGAAAGTAATAAAGTAGCGTTTACCACCTCTTGTTAACTTTCCATTGAGTTCACAAATATCCGAATGTATCAAATCAAGAATTTGTGTTTCACGTTCTGCCTTTGGAAAAGGCTTTCTTGTAATTTTCGCTTGTGCACATACTTCACATTTTTCAGGATAATCATGTTTACAAACAAAATAATCATGTGAAGCCATATACTTAAGAGTAGCATAATTTAAATGGCCTAATCTAGAATGCCAAAGATTAGAAGATTCAACATTATAAATGGAACCAATCAAGTAAACAGAAACTGAATTTATTTCATTAATGCTTAATTTGAACAAGCCATCAAGGGAATAACCCTTGCCAATAAAAACACCATTCTTGGTGATTACAACTTTGTCAGATTCTAAAAGTATCTTAAAGCCACGCTTAACAAGTAAACTTGCAGAAACTAAGTTCCTTTTAACATCAGGAACATGATAAACATTCACTAGAGTGAGCTTTTGGCCTGAAGTAAAATTCAGAGATACATTTCCTTTGCCAACAACACGAACAGCAGCCTGATTTCCCATAAACACTTCAGATTCATCTTCAACATAAGTGCTAAAGAGATCCTTGTTGTTGCAAATGTGAATGGTTGCACCAGAATCAACAAAGAAATCAGAATTTGCAGCAACAACCGCATTCACTTCAGTGACAACAGCAACATAATCTTCATCTTTCACTATGTTTGCTTCATTGGTCTTAGAAGAAGAACCAGATCTCTTGTCTTCCTTTTTCTTGTAACGACACTCCTTAATGAAATGCCCTTTCTTGCCACAATGGAAGCAAGTTTTGTCACTCTTGCTGTTCTTCTTAAAGCCCTTGTTATTGACTTTAAGGCTTTTAGACTTGTCTGACATGTTTCCAGACTTTGCCCCAACCATATGAACTTGGGATTTGTTCTTGGAACTTTCTGCAGCATCTTTGTCCTTGGACATTTTCTCATCCCTGATTCGAGTCTCACACTCAATCTGCAGATGAGTCTGAAATTGTTGCATAGTGATAGCATCACTGTTCAACAGAATCTTCTTACAGAAATTCTTCCAAGAAGGGGGCAGTTTGGACAAAATAGCACCAATTTGAAGTGCATCAGGGATTACAACTTCCAAATCCCTTAACCTGGATACCAGAATTTGTAGTTCATGGATTTGATTCATGACAGGCTTATCATCAGTCATTTTAAAATCAAAATAATTAAGGGCCAAGAACTTATCTGTACCACATTTTTCATTTTGGTACTTAGTCTCCAAGGCAGTCCAGATCTCACGAGGAGTTTGCAGAGTAGAGTACAGATCATACAAACTATCAGTGAGTGAATTGAGAATGAGGCCATAACAAGTCATCATATCATCTTCACGATTCTGTCGTTCAGCCCTTTGTTCATCGGTATCATCTGGTGTTGCAGCAGGCAAGGCAGGCAGATTCTCATCAAGAACATAATATACCTTGACAGCGGACAAGAGGAATCTGATCTTGTCTTTCCATCTGGTAAAATTTGTGCCATCAAACTGGTTCAATTTCCCAACATCATTTTGCGCCAGAATCTTCATAGTTGCATCGTTGACAGCCATGGTTGATCGATTTCAGAAAACTCAACGGAGGGAGAAATATTGTATTTGAATTGTTAGAAATTTTCTGAAATTAGAGAGAAAACAAGACTTAGAGACGCCACACTTTCTCAAATACAATATTGCTTGAGAGATCAAACAAGTTGTATTTGGGATACAACTAAGCCACTTAAGAACATCCAAGGAAGAAGTAGAAGAATTGATGATATATTCAGGGGAAAATCACGTTCCTATTTATAAAACGTGAAACAACACAATCTCTGGTAACTGTCTCCTAATAAAAAGGTATCTATCAGATAAAAGACAGTTTTCGGTAGTTTATACCTATTCAAATAGGTATATCCGAAATTTGTTTAAGGAAAATAAAAAAATTAAGACTTAGAATTTTTTTAAGTTATCAAGGCCCAAGTGCCCTCATCATAGACGAATAAAATTAGTCTATAGACCTCGGCCCATTAGTAGACAAACCAAGCCCAAATGGCCTAAATTATCCACTAGCCCACAAGTCATCCAAAGATAACCTTTAAAGCATTTAAGCCTATATAAACCAATGACCTTTGTATTTCCTTAGCAATGTGGGATTCATCCCACTTCAACAAACTATATAACATCTTGTACTTAAAAGCAGTTTCAACTTCCAATGAAAAAAAAACTATTTTTAACTTGCCACGTAGGATAAACCGTACTTCAGCGTATCACCCAAAAAAATCCCTTTCGTAAAACGATACGGTGAAAAGCACCAAAAAGATATTTTTTTAGTAGCGCATTTCATCACACTGCTATTAAAAAGAAAGCCTAAACATATGATAATGTTCTTCTTCTTACTTATAGTTAATATTACTATACATTGTTTATAAAGATTGAAGGTTACTTCTTTCTGCACCTGAGTTTTAACTCAACTGGTAGGTGCACCGTGTCTGGACCGTGAGGTCCTTAATTCAAATCTCACGAAATGTGAGTTTAGTTTTTTTTTTGGGCCGGAAATGTGAGTTTAGTTTGTAATTTGTTTATTTGTGTATTTGATAAGTAGATATGATTTATTTATGGTAGTTTCTTAGTTTGAATTGATTTCTCATTTAGATGTTTGGGCATATTGAAATTTATTCGGATTGTAATGAGATTTCATTTGCAACCACTCAAAAAAAATTACTTCTTTCTAAGGGTACGCAAGTCGGTAAGACTTGTATGAGATAGTACAATAGACTACATACATATTATATATACTAAATGTTATTTGAAAGATCCAGGGAATTTACCAGAGGCTTTTTTTGAGGATCGATGAGGAGCCTCCATTTGAACTCTTTTTGTCCTTTTCTGTCTTTTCTCACTTGCCAAATTACTAAGAAGACCCTAGATTAGTTTCTAGCCAGTTCTTGCCCTTGAGCCCTTTTTTTGTAATTATCCTTTCCTTTCACATAAATGTTATAATAAACCCTATCCCCCGTAATTATCTAGAATCTAACCTCTTTTCAGGCTTTTCATGTCCATATGAAGAAGAGAGTAAACTTAATTTTTGTTTAAGTGCTATACACTCTAGAGGAGGAAACAAAAATCAAAGCTATTGCACATGTCCATGTACAAACTAATATTTACTATTTATTGCTAACTTTAGGACATATGATCAATGTTAATAGAATTCTGAACGCCCGACGCGCCAGCGTGGGCCAATCCACTTGTTACTAGTAAACAAAAGGTGGAAAGGACCATAATTGATAGAAAACTTGAATTAGTGAGTTTAAATTATATTAAGATGATCCTAAAAAGATGTCTTTTTTTCCAAATAATTGGAATTAATTAAGTGACTTATTTAATTAGTACTTATAACTTATTATAACCATCACTCATACTAAACTAAGAAACTACGTTTATCTTACAATTTTTTTTATCCAAAATATAATTAAGACATGCCAAATAGGGGTGTAAGTGATACAATACAGTTCGTGAACTACTCAGACTCGATTCGAGAAAAATTAGAGTTCGCCTCGGAAAATTCGAGCCGACCTCGAGTTACTCGAGTAGTTTAATACTTGGCTCGTAGGCTCATCGAGGCTAATCGAGCCCCCTTTGACAAGCCTAATCGAGCCCCCTCTAATATTACATATATAGTTTATAGGTTTTTAATATAAGGGATAATTTTGTCTTTGTAATAAATTGTCTTAGACTCTCTACTGAGCTTAATCGAGCAGTTCGTATAGGCTCGAACTCGAGCTCGAGCTTGAGCCCAAACCTTTAAAATGAGGCTCGGCCTAACTTGAGCCGCGCTTTGAGCCTTATATTTTAGAGTCGAGCCGAGCGCTATTCGGCTCTGCTCGGCTCGGCTCGATTGCACCCCTCTGCCAAACACTTAACAAGATACATAGCAATTCCTTGTCCTTCATGATATAATAATACTGATATTTTAAAGTCATAATTTTGTTGTCTAAACATATTGAGAACAATTTTTTGTCATTTTAAAAAATTATTCGCAACCAACTAAATATCGTTGTAAATATTATTACGTAACCAAATAAATGTTGTCACTTAAAAGATTTTATTGCGAAAACAATATCGTTATATTAGCATTTGAACAACGAATATATATTGTTGTTAAAATATTTTTACGCAACAATATTGAGTTGTTGTGTAAAATACACTTCTTTTAACAACAATAAAATGGCGTTGTTAAAATATTTTTACACAACAATATTGAGTTTTTGCATAAAATATAATTCTTTTAGCAACAATAAAATGGCGTAACGGAAAAATTTTTTAGCAACAACCACCTTAAGTCCTCATGTTTAACTTTAAACAACGTTTGTTATCTTAACAACAAAAAATCATTACAAAAGAGTTTTGACAATGACAAATTGACTTTCCGCAACGACTTTTCACGTTGCTAAACATACTTTTTCTTGTAGTGTACGTATACTCAGTTTTACTAATAAGGATTTGGCAAATAATTAGCACATAGAATTCTGATCTTAAAATTTCGCCTAGCTAGTTGAAACTCAAGAAGATGATGAGATATCGGTTAAATACTTTCCATTTTAGCCTTTCAATCATCACAAAATTAATACAAAATTTACTCATTCATCTTTTATTTGGAATAATTTGGAATTTAAGCTTTGACTTTTTGACAATTTGACAATCAAGTTTTAATTTTTAGACAGTTTTGTGGTAAATGGTAATCAATGTGGTAACATTGTATTAACCCGTGGAATAAGGCCTTTCATCTTTGTTGAATAGTGCAGATGAGTAGGGAATTATACAGGAAGTTTCAGTTTGTTGTGTAGCCCCTAGAATCACACATTTGTTATTCGCAGACGATAGCTTGCTTTTTGCTAGAGCTTCGCTGAACGAAGCCGATTCTATTATGGAGCTTCTTAAGCAATATGAGCAAGCATCGAGGCAATTTGTGAACGTAGAAAAATCGGCCATCTACTTTAGCAAGGATACTGCTATGAATCGACGAGAACCAATTAAAGAGAAGCTTGGAGTTAAAAGGATGCTAGCTGGAGACAAATACCTTGGTTTCCCGATCTTAGTTGGGAGAGAAAAGAGATTACATTTTCAGCACATTAAGGATCGCTTGTGGCACCATATCCATCATTGGCAAAGCAAGTTGTTATCTGCAGCTGGTAAGGGGGTTCTTATTAAAGTAGTGGCTCAGGCTAATATTCTGGTATATGCCATGAGCTGCTTTAAGTTCCCTAAGACGTTTGTCTATGATATTAATATGTTACTGGTTCTTTTCTGGTGGGGGCATGGGAGAGAAAGTAGAGGATCCATTGGGTTCGATGGGAGGAGCTTTGTACATCGAAACTGGATGGAGGACTGGGGTTAGAGACTTCGAAGCCTTTAATTTTGCTTTCTTGGAAAAACAAGGGTGGCGGTTTATTCACAACTCCAATACTCTTTGTTATAAGATTTATAAAGCTAAGTATTTCCCTACTTCATCTTTTATGGATGCCAATTTGAGCTATAACCCTTCTTATGTGGCGAAGCATATTGGAGGGAAGGTCGGTGCTGAAAATTGGAACGAGGTGGCGTATTGGTGATGGCGTTTCAGTGAAAATTTTAAGTGATACTTTGGGTTCCAGGCTTACCGATGGAAAGGCCAAATCCCATCGTTCGGAATATTCTCCATTATAAGATTGTTGCCTAGCTTATTGATCAAGAGTAAAGGTGCTGGAATGAAGAACTATTGCATTCTCCTTTTGAGCCGAATGAAGTTGAGGCTATCACATGGACATTAGCCTTAGTTTGCAACGAACGAAAGATAAACTCATTTGAACCGAATCTAAGATGGGAATGTGCACGGTGAGATCGGCATACCATGTTCCAAGGGTTTTGCTTGTGGTTGAAATTGAATTGCGAAATCCTGTTTGGAAATTGCTATGGTCGGCAAAGGTACTTCCCAAGGTGAAATTTTGTATTTGGAGATTGATGCATGGTTTTGTTCCTATTAGACATGTGTCGCGTTCTCGAAATATGGAGGTAGTGTATGAATCTTGTGTGTGTGGAGCTCCAGATGAGAAATTGGTTCATGTCTTCTCTGATTGTCATTCAGCAAAGTTAGTTTGGCGTGGTGTAGCTTGTTGGATGGATGATAAGGTACTTACATGTCTTTGGCTACTTTGGTTGATCAACATGAACTCTTGTTTGCATGAGAATAAATGTTTCACAGGTAGACCTGTTTAAGGGTCGGGCTACCCGTCCAAACCTGTAAGCCTGCCCGATATTTTAAAAGGTTTGGACAAGAATTTTAAGTTCATTGAATGGGTTTGGACAAAAAATTTAAGCCCATTTATTAAATGGCCTGGGCTCGGCTATAAGAGCAAAAGTCAGGCCGGCCCGATTAAATAAATATAATTCTTTTTATTTTTATTTATTGATAATAATATATATATATTAAATAAAATTTCTACGTACACCATATTTTAAATAAGAAAAAGATGAATAATAGATGTATAAATTCTTATTATCAATAAAAGTAGGCTAAATGCCCAGATCAGGATAAAACCTTTGTCTAATTGCTCGGATTAGGGCCAAACGTTTAAAAAGCTACAAATCAGGACTAAACCTTTTAGAAACACTCCAAATAAGGACACGTCATGACTGACGTTAGAGTTTGAACAACACGCACAACGAAAAACGGTGAGTCGTTACATGGGCGACACGTGTCCTTATTAAATTGAAATTATCTGAATAAAAAAGGGTTGAAAAAATTAAAAACAAAATTAATTAATTAAAATAACTAATTTCGAAAGAAAAAGAGAAAGTTAAAAAATTAGACAGCCACGTTGAAAAGAAAACATTAAGAATGGAATTGATTCACCAAAAACATTGACCAAACCATTTCTTTTCTTAAAAAAATTATGACTACATGATGAACATTGAAGAACACTATGAACAGATACCCGACCCGCCGGACCTTTCACCGCCAGTCACCACCTTCCTTGCCAGAGCCACTCAAATTTCCAGATCTCATACTCTCACCGTCCTAAACCCAAATATAGTCTTTGTTTTCACCAAATCTCTTTTGAAATAACCAGATCTACAAAGGCAGCTTGATTTTAATATGAGTTTTAATGCACTATAATAATAATATTAAGGGCTAAATACTCAATTCAGGATATAACGTTTGCCGCAAAATTCAATCCAGGATCCACCTTTACCACTTGTGTCAATTTAGTACCAAACGTTATCGGGTTGTGTTAAATCAGGATAATTTCAGATGGGACCGTCTGTTGTCATAACACGCGCTCCATTCCCCGCGTGAGGCAATCCACGTGGCTATAAATAGCCAGGTGGCAAACAAAAATGGAAAAAACATAATTTTTTATGTTTTGGCGGAAAATGAAATATAATTTTTAATAAAAAAATGGATTTGGCGGGGTAAAAACGAATTAACCCGAAATAACCCATCGTTATTCCCCATTTCGAAAACCTAATTTCTAAAATCTGAAAACCACAAATTTTTCTCTCTGACTTCTCTCTTCGAATTCGATAGGTTCTCTTCAAAAACCCGTTCGATTTTACATGGATTAGCTTCGATTTCACAGTGTGTTTGTTCGATTTCACCTTCTGACAGTGTTTGGAGAAGAATCGCACAGAAGTTTTGCGAAAATCTTGATCGATTTAGGTGGTTTCGGTCTTAATCTCAGGTACGTTCCTAAAATATGGTCTTATGTAGTTGTATATCCATTTTTTTCTGCTTTCTTGGCTTGTTCGTTTATAACTAGGGTTTGTGTGGATTTTGGGGATTGTCTGAAAAAAAGGGTTCTGTTTCTATGATTTATGTTGTGGTTAGGTTTTTTATGGTAAAAACATCCCCTTTTATATTATTGAAATCAGTGGGCTTGTTTTCATTAAAAAATGGGTGACATGTCGCTTTCGAATATGCTGTCGGACCATTCAACCAGTTCAATATTACAGAAATTACTAAATTAATAAAAAATTTGAAATGCAATTGTTTGTCTCTTTCGTACTTTTTTTAATAATTAAATTAATTTGTTGTCTTGTAACAGGATGAGTTTCGAGTTTTGCACTATTAGGGTGCACCATCGTGGTTTCTTTCAATGGCAAGGCAACATGATGAGATATGTGAATGGAAGCGTGGAAAATGTACGGTTGCCTATTGAAACCTTTAGTTTAGGTGAGTTGAAAGCTATTTGTCGAGAGCATGGTTATTTAAATATTTTGAATATATTTTATCTAAGGCCAGGCTTTAAGCTACAAGATGGACTTAGGAAAGTTTATAATCCTGATTCTGCCTTGGATATGTTTAATGAAATGTTAGCTAGGAACTTCATTGAAGTGTTTCTTGAGCATGGTGTAGAAGAGTATGTAGGTTGACCTGAGTTACCAGCAGCTCCTGGTGTTGATGATAATGGAGGTAATGGGAATGGAGATGGAGGTTTAGAATTTGATAATGTAGTTGAAAATGATGTTGAGAATGGAGTTGAAATTGATGTTGAAAATGTTGATGAAAATGATGTTGAAAATGTAGTTGAAAATGGTGAAGAAGTAAATGTAGATGTTGAGGAAGTTTGTGATAGAGTTGGGGATGAAGAATGGTTTAATTTAGTTCAACATGCTCCAGATCCAGTTGGTGAAACAGTTGAGGAAGTTCCTGAAGTTGCTCAAGTTGAGGAAGTTCCTGAAGTTGCTAAAGTTGAGGAAGTTCCTGAAGTTGCTCAAGTTGAGGAAGTTCCTGAAGTTGCTCAAGTACGTGAAGTTCCTGAAGGTGCTCAAGTTCCTGAAGTCAATGATAATGCTGCTGATATTGGACAAGGTGATAACCATGGTGTTGATGCTGAAGGCTTGAATGATAATTTGGAAGATGTCAATTTTTTTTACATTGAGGTTGAGTCTGATCATGAGATTCCAGTAGAAGGGGTCGATCCAGTCTACTATACACATGCTGGGTTAGGGGAAGACAGTGATGATGAAGAATTTGTGGTTGGTAGGCAAAATATTTTGAGAGAACTCAGAGGGAAACGCAAGGCAACTGAAGCTGAAAGGGATAATGGTAATAAGGATAATGTTGAAAGGGGTGGCCTAGAGGTTGATGTAAATGTAGGTGTGGGTGGTGATAATGCTGATGGGTCAAATGATTTCTACTATGATGAAGATAGGTTTGGACAATTTGTTGAAAATCAAGAGGAAATGATTGATGATGCAACTAGAAGGGAAGGTGACTTTCCTGTGTTTGATGAAACAGCTGAGAAGCCCTTTATTCAAAAAGGAATGCTGTTTACTAATTCAGAACAATTTAAAAAGGCAGTTTCTTTAATTGCCATACAGGAAAAAAAACTATTGTATGGGTTAAAAATCACAAGAACTGGGTTAGAGGAAAGTGTGTAGCCGATGGATGTCCTTGGGTCATATATGGTTGCATGGATAAGCATCTGCACTCATTCCAAGTGAAGACTTGGCATCCATCTGATTATCATGATTGCGACAATATCTATTTCAATCCAAGGATGACCAAAAAGATTCTAGTTGACTTGATTAGAGATGACCTCAGAGAAGACCCATTCATGAAGAGTACTACCATTATCAAGGAGATTAGGAGGAAATATGGCTGTAATTTAACATTTAGCATGGTGAGAAGAGCCAACAAAGAGTTATTTGATGCTGTGTTGCAGAATTACAGTGATGAGTTTGGAATGCTATGGGACTATGGTGCTCCTATCAGATCTTCAAATCCTGTGAGTCTAGTGAGATTAAAACTTGAAGATGCAGCTTCCGGGGATAGTGCTGTGTTTGATAGATTTTATGTCTGCTTTAATGCACTAAAGCAAGGCATGATTGCTGGCAACAGGCCTTTCATTGGCTTTGATGGTTGCTGGCTTAAGAGCTTAACTAAGGGGGAGTTGCTTGTTGCAGTTGGGAGAAATGAGAATAACCAGATGTACCTATTTGCTTGGGCACTGGTGGGAGGGGAAAACCAATACTCATGTAAATGGTTCATTGAGCTAGTAATGGAAGACCTTGATATCACACATGAAGGGGTGGGATGGACACTAATGACAGATCAGATGAAGGTACTGCTTTTTAACCCAAACACATCTGATTTTATGTACTTTTATATTACCCTTCAATATTACTAACACTTCTGTTTTATGATATAGGGACTGGACAAGGCAATTCATGAGGTACTGCCTAAGGCTGAGCATAGATACTGTGCTCGCCATGTGTACTGCAACTTATATCATAGAGGTTTCAAAGGTGAAGAGATGAGGCAATGCTTCTGGAAAATTGCCCATGCACATACTGTTCGAGAATATGAAGCTGCAATGGCAGAAATAAAGCAGAAGAGCCCAGCTGCATGGAAGGACCTGAAAGAAAAAGCCCCAGACCATCATAGATGGTGTCGAGCCTTCTTCAATGAAGAAAGCATGTGTGAAGTAGTGGACAACAACATTGTCGAAGCCTTTAATGGCTCTTTGCTTGCTGCTGGGAAGATGTCAGTAGTTAGTTTATTTGAACAGATTAGGAGGAGGCTTATGGAGAGAATTAGTCAAAAGCTTAAGGAATGAAGTAAATGGAAAGGTAGGATTGGTCCCAGAATTTGGAGGGTTATTGAGAAGAATAATAGAACAACTAATTATTGTGAGGTTATATTCAATGGTGCTGCTGGGTATGAGATAATGCATGGTGAAGATAGATACATTGTCAATCTCGCTGAGAAGACTTGCAGCTGCAAGAAGTATACTCTTAGTGGCATTCCCTGTACTCATGCAATTACTGCCATCAGAGATAAAAGAGGGAAGGTTGAAGAGTATGTTAGTAGCTGGTTACACGCTTCAACCTACATGAAGGTGTATTCGAATGTGCTGCAGCCCATGCCAGGAAGGAATGACTGGCCCAAAGCACCAGACAACCAAGTGAAGATAAAACATCCTCCATTTAAAAGGCTACGGGTAGGCCAGTGACACAACGAAGAAAGAAGAAAGATGAGCCCACCAATGATAGAGCCTTTGTAAGCAAAAGGGCCATAACAGAAGAGCCTGCCACTTAAAGGATAGAATGGTAAGTTCTCCAAATTTTTGTCTTATATGCTAACTATAAAAATTTATGCCATCACATGTGTTTTTACTATTCATTAAACTCTTTCCTTGACTATTTTCCCTGATTCCTTTCTGCCAGGAAAATCCAGTAGAAAACCTGTAGACACCCTTTTTTTTTGTCCTATATCCTTCAATTTAAGTCAATTTATTTCTTAATGGGCATTAGGGTCATCTATGGGCATTTTGGTAATTTTCACATCTAGGAGGCATTTTGGTCATTTTTGCATTTAGGGGGTATTTTGGTCATTTGCAATCTACTTTTGATTTATATTAGCTTGTTCAGTTTAGTCATCTAGATTGCATTCGAAAAACCCAAAAAAATATTAGTATGTACCTTGGCATTTTTGCATATTTTCATTTAGTGATTTAGTTGCATCTTCATTTAGCTTAGTATTGTTGCATTTTAATCATATAGTTTAAGCTCAATTAGTTCATTGACTAATTCACCCTCAATTTAGTAATTAGTTAGACATTACATTTTCATTTAGGTTAGTAAAGCACTTTCTTGCTTTGCATATCTAATTAATCTCTTTAAATTAGTACCATGATAATTAGAAGGCATATTCCAATTCTACTTCATTATTGGTGTTTACTGTAATTCGTTAGCATAACATCAGTTAGTATTTGCTTCTAAGTTGATTGCATTCCCAAGAGAATAAAAAGTGGAAATAAGAGAACCTAAAAAACATTTACAATTTCTCATTTCATCTTTCATATTTAGGGTTACAAAATACAAAAAAATGGCTTTCATTTTACATTTTATACTTTGCACCAAATGACATATACATGGAAGGGTTCTTGGAGTTCCATTTTCCTTACTTTCTTCTTCCTCCCTCTTCTTTGTTCCCCACTTTCTTCATCCCTTGTAGGTGCCAAAGTTTCCCCAGCAGACTCAAAATAGTTTCAAAGATAATGATGTTGCCTGCATGCCCAAAACAGGGTTAGAACCAAAGGAAGTGAACAACAATTATCATAAGGGTAGTTAGAACAGCAAGCGATGATAGTGGTAGCACATCAAAACTTTTGGGGATCGAGATGTTAAGAGCAATATCAAAAGAAGGAACCATGAAACTAAGTTCTGCACAATACAGCAAGGGAGGATCAAGGCATCATTTGGCTTTATGCACACGCAGAGTTGCTGTATGATTGCCTCCACATTTCAGCGTGCATTGTCACCTAGTATCTAAGGATGGATTCTTAGCTTTAAGAGCCAGTTTTGCCATAAACCAACAAAGGTATTGCAACAAGGCAACAATGCAACAAAGCAATAATGCAGCAAGGCAGTGCAGGGGCAATTAAAAAAAAAAGCAATGCATTACCCGGTTATATAGGTAGCAGGATTCAAAGGAAAGTCACATTCAAGCTCATCAAGGACTAATATGCAGAGGCTATTTAAATGACCAAAATTAGTTGCAAAGGACTAAGAAAACAGTGGCATATGGAGGTCTAATACCGAATTAAAATGTGTATGTCAGCTACCAAAAATCAATAGGGTACAGTGTGTGTGCGGTGTAATCAAATAAAACAAACCATGGCATATGCTCAAATCATAATATGGCAACATGGAGGCAAAATGCAGTGTGTACAAAGACTCATACTTCAATTCAATCAAGCCAACAAGATCAGGGTCAACGAGGCAAGTTTACAAGTTCAACAGATCAAAGGCAGGTGCTAAGAAGTAGGTAAAGTTAAGCAAGCAACGATTACACAGGAACAAACTATAGAGCTTGAAGTCGGCATAAATTACCTGAATCCTTATCTCTTGCCACCTCACCTCCCAAATGAACAGCTGGCTTAATTTACCTGCCAGAGAAAAAAATAAAAGCTGTTAGGAACGAAATAAAAAGGGGAAAAGAATCGGTTAACAGAGAAAAGAGGAGGAAAATAAAATGGATAAAAAGGAAAATATACAGCGGAGCAGAGGGGATTCACTCTCTTTCACCTCTTTCTCTCTCTTCACCTACCTCATACACAATCTCACTCATTCTCTCACTCACTCTATCTCGACAATCTCTGGAGAACCCTCTCACTCCCTCTCTCTCAATCACTCTCTCTCACATTTTCTAGGAGCCTCACTTTCTTACCCATGAACCATTCTCTCTAACCAACTCTTTCTCTCTTCCTTCCCTGATCTCTTGCCTTCACTCCCTCTCATTCACCAGACTACGACCCTCTGAACTCTTACTCTTTTTCTTCGATCATGAACCCAATCTCACCCTTTCATTGAAAAAAAAAACACTCTTACTCTCTTCACACACTCACTCTGAATCGATTCTTTCTGAAACAAATAAGATGTAAGGGAAAATGATGAAACAGAAAGACTTGCCTTGAGCGTGCGAATCCTTGGCTCGAATATTATTGAAGATTGAAACTTGCTTTCCCATGCTTTTGAAACTCAAAAAAACCGAGCTTTGTTCATCACTGTTGAAGTTCAATTTGAACCTTGTTCCTTGAAATTATTTGAGGGCTTTTGGTCTTTCAAGGGCAAGGATCACAAATCCGGTGTTATTTCGACAAAAAAAAGTGGGATCTTGAACGAATTCAAGCAAAGAGAAATAAAGAGGGAGGTGCTGGTTCGAGGTTCACAGAGAGAGAAGCAGTCAGCAAGAAAAAAAAACAAAGGAGGAGAAGAAAACTTTGGAGGCTAGGTTCAGTTTAGAGAGAGAAAAGGAATCGGGTAGAAGCTAGGGTTCTTGAATTTTGTTCTTTTTCTTCTCTAAAACTTGAAGAAGTCTCGGTTGCTAAATTAGTAGAAGCTAATTCACCCTCAATTTAGTTCTTAGCAAAATCCATGGATTTGCTTCTATTAATTCACGACCAGAAGTGTCTAACTAATTGCTAATTAGTTCATTAACTAATTCACCCTCAATTCACCCTCTAAAACTAGAAGCTA
>AWWV01006210.1:0-21444 GCA_001974805.1 Corchorus capsularis
CCTCCTGGGGCGGCACCGACAACAAAATCTTTTTTTTTACATAATTCTAGATTTACAAAATAACAACATATATTTTATAAAGATTTTCATATCGGTAAAGATTTTAGTTTGAAGGTTTTAAAAGATTTGGAGTTAAAAAGTTGAAAAAATATGAATAAAGGGCAAAAGTGTAAAAAGTTGGACAATAAATAATAAAAAGGGAAGCAATTCAGTTGTCAATACCTCGAAAGCTAGCATTAGAGGATTCAAAAGCAACATTAGTCTTTACATTTTGTTTTGGATTGGATAAATAACGGTCAAAAACGGACAATTATAAGGGTGGGCTCAATCGAGATGATGACGTGGTAAAACGGGCCACATCAGCATGAGTTAATCAAGCCATTGGGTTGATGTGGCATTAGCGGTTCAGATTCAACGATGATTGAACCTGGGACCCACCCACCACCAAACTTGATTCCACTCTTACGTGAATGCCAACGTCTTAATTTTCGCTTCAAATTTGGTCAAGGAAAAAAGGAGAAGAACAGAGAATAATAATATATATGCTTCGCTGATGAGAACTTTTGGAAATTCCCTCACAGGGTAGCAACAATTTCGATAATGGCCACTCAGTCTTCCTCTTACCCAATCCTCTGCGCTTCCTTCAATCAAGACAACAGGTAAATTTTCTATTCATTTAATTTTGTAAGACTTTATAGCTTGAATTAACCGTTTCTCTAACTTTTTTTTGGATTTCAATTTTGCAGTGGTTTTGCAATTAGCACTAAAGATGGTTTCAAAATTTTCGATTCAAACACCGGAAGACTCTGCTACGAAAGATGTAAGTTGATTTCGCAATTTCTAGTTTTCCTCTTTTTTTCTTTTAACTATTATTCATTTTCTGCTTATTTGATGGAATATTTAATTAACATGATGCATTGAGTTTTCCTTTTTCTTTGCTTTTCCCGATTTTATTTTGCTAGCTGTTGGAGCTTTCATCATTGTGGAAATGCTGTATAGCTCTAGTCTTCTCGCCATTGTAGGAGCTGGTGAACAGGTGCTTCACAAATTTCACTCCTTTTTTTGTTAATAATAATGTTTTGGAATTTCAAGCCTGCTTCTTTTGGTAATAAAATTTGGATTATTCCAAAAAAGCTTCATTAATTTTTAGTATATAATAATAATTAAATTAATATTACCAACTATTATTAGTATTATAATATTATATTTTGTATTTATATTTAGATGTTGATGAATCACTTACTGTGCTGTTACTGAACTGTTGCAGCCATCTTTATCTCCACGCCGTCTCTGCTTATTCAACACTACAACCAATGCTCCCCTACGAGAGATGACTTTCCTAACTTCAATTCTTGCGGTTCGCTTGAATAGAAAAAGGTAAAGAATAAGCATTTCAAAGCTGCATAATGAATTCATTTGAAAATTTTACTGTAGATTTTTCCAATCCTTTCATATTTGGATTCCAAATATTCACTTTTTTTTACTTTGTAAATATAGTTCTTTACAATTTAAATATATATAATAGAACCTCAACTGAAGTCAGGATAGTCACATCTGTGGGGAACTGTTCAATGTTTAGGACATAACTGATTACTAGCTGGAGTCTTTCCCCCTTCTTACATTGAAAGGACTTTGTTCTAAGAGACTTCTTGATTCACTTATTGGAAATCATTTGATTTGGCATGAGAATTTTGATACTTCTTGACTTAGGCCTAGTTATCAGCACATTACTAGAGTCTTTTGTGAAAGTGGATGGGATATGCACTTAATGTACATGCTATGGGATGGCAATGGCATCTTTAAATCAGAAAGCATAGTATCTGAAGCAAAGTCACCTTTAAGTTGTTTGATTTGTTTCTATGATAGGACTTGGTTACTTTGGGAATCTTCATTTGGTAACGGCTGGAACATTATCTTGTTTCTCTGCCAATAGACTTTCTTTCTGTTCTATAGTAATTTTAGAGTCAAAAGTCAGATGATACTTGTGAATACATTTTATCATCTATTATTTTGTATAGGTAGCTTTAGGGGACCTTTGTTGTGGAAATCTACTCACCATGCAACAACTTTGAAGGGAGTTTAGTTGAGTTTTTGCAAGCTGAAAATACAAGTTTTTGTGGAAACAGGATTTAACACAGATCTCTTTGTAAAGGGAACAGATCATGTTGCAAAAAGAAGTTTCCTTTGATATTTAATCCCATTATCCTTTTGGTTATTGCTACATGCATGCTTCAGTTTTATATGTCCTGAAGATTCAGTCATCCTGATGCCACATCCCATTTTCTTTATGCTATTGTTGTGGTTTCCATTTTGACTTCTTTCACTCTTAGTGTCATACTCAATTGCATAGATGTTCATACATTAGACTCTAGCATCATAAGAAATCTACACTAATCCGTTGCATATGATATCTCCAGTATTAATGATACTTAATTTGTACAATGGCAGACTTGTTGTGGTTTTGCAAGAAAAAACCTACATATATGACTCAAACAGTCTTGCAATATTGGATACTGTTGACACTGTGCCAAATTTAAAGGGTAAGCTGGAATGTGTTTCTTCTGTATATAAGGTGGCTTTGCTATAACTCAAGTGGGACATATTTAGTTACTATTATTTCTTACTTTAACTTAGAAAACTGCTTGATACTAGTAGATTATAAGATCATGGTTTTATTTTAGATTATATTTAATGATTAAGAGCTGGCATTTGGGAATGATAAGAAGTGAATGAATAGTTTGCTATAAGAAAGATACCGTTTTATATGGTTTTCAATTTCTTTATCTTTTGCACGGTTCTTACTCATTATTGAATACTTATTGAGAAGATCATATTCCACTTGATGGGTTAAAGATGGAAAGACAAATGGAAAGCTGATAAATTCTTAGTTGGAGGGAATTAAAAATTTGGAGTGGGAAGGGGCTCCTTTGACCATTATCTAGGTCTATCCTTGCAAGTATCAATTTTCAGCTATTTCAGAGATGAATAGTTGATCTGAATTTGAGATGATGAATTTGCTAGATGCTTTGCAAACCAGAGAAGTGTAGTTCCATTTTTTTAGGATCCAATTTTGACCCAAGTTTTCAGAGGTTCTATTGAAGATGCGTATAATTTGAATCAAATGTCTCTTGCAAACTGACTTCAGCTCAGGTTTATTATTATTATTATGATTTTTGGTGCTTACTGGTTTTTGGAAGTGAGTTTACCCAGCGGTAGTGGTAACATATCAGTATCACAGAGATCAACTGTAGAGTGAGCTGCTCTACTAAACATTATTGCTTGTTGCAATTTTGATGCAGTGGAAACCTTAGTATATTACCATTGTTAAGGTGGTTTATATCCTTATCTGAAGATTCTTAAGGGTTTTCTCAACGTCTCTGGTCTCTTTATGCTTTACTTGGTAGGGGTGATAGAAAAGTTTTGAATCAATGGTGATGGTATATGAAACAGTATCGCATTGAATCATTGCATTGAAATGTTTCATTCGTCAGTAAGCAAATTATTATGCTCATAGACAAATCGTGATCTCTTTTGGGCCCTTTGTTTGCTGAACTGCTTTGGGGGTAGTTATGTTGCATGAGATGTAGATCTAAATTGTTCTTTAATGTGGTAACTTAATGCACAATGAGCATGACTATTATTCCACTCTGGGGTATGCAAAAGTACACTTATAGTCAGGTTATTTTCAGTCCGTCAAAGTTGTTCACTTATTATGATTTGGATCTTTTAGTTAATGACTCAAATTTCTCAAGAATGTTACTGACTGATGTTGAGATAAGAAAGGGATTTATAGAATGTTCTCAAATAAGAAGACAGCGAAAAACAATCACATTTGATATTTTCTACCTAGATCCTTCGTGAATCTTTGTAATTTTGAAGGGTGAAGAAAGTAGAGTCAAAGCAAAAGTTGTATATCCTCTATCAACATGGGTGATTGTTGATAGTTAATTATGAAATTGAAAATGGTATGCCTGGGGTAACTGAAGAAGGCATAGTGAGAGTCATACAAATATTTCTGAATAAAAGGTATTTTAATTATTTGATTTCCTGAGGATTTTTTATTATTTTTTCCCCTCAGGACTTTGTGCATTCTCCCCTAGTATGGATGGTTGCTTCTTGGCTCTTCCTGCCAGTACGACCAAAGGATCTGTGTTAGTGTACAATGTCATGGAGCTCCAATCACATTGTGAGGTTGTGACAGAAGTTTTCTAATCAGATAAAATGAATATCACGTTTTTAATAAAGCAGACTCCATAATTCTTTGCTGTTAAATTTTTGAAACTGAGAGTAATTATGAGTAATTTAGCCGATCCGCATCTGCCCACCAAAATAGGGGACTGTTTATGCTACATATGATTAGCCACCATGTTTAAGTATTTGACATCAGTGTTAACCTCATTTCAATTTGGATTTTCTGATTAATAGATTTATAAGCAAGGTAGCATTCTTCATTCTTTTCTGCTTATGATCTCCAACAACAATGGCTGCAAAAACACTGTGCATATGATGTGATATTATTCTTGTGTATTTTTCTATAAAACATTAGTTGTGTTGGCTATATCATATGCAAAGTGTTTAATTTATGAAAAGCTTATTTCTAAAGAAAAATATCAGCTGGTTCTACCAATATAAACAATGAACAAATGGCAGAATATCTCAATCACCTTGGCTCCTATTTATAATTCATAACCTTCCCTTATCGGAATTATATTATACTTACCTTCCTGTGACTGAGGATTCAAATAATATGAGCTTAATCATTCTAGTTTGGTTACTGGCACTTTATTCTTCTTTTGAGCAGGAAATGACTGTTTTCCACTCTTATTAACTGCTTTGTTGTTGAAAACTGCCTAGACATTATATCATTATCCTTGTATGAAAGAGATTCATCTGCTGTTTATTGTTTGTGCTATATTATACTTTAGATTGACCACTTTCTAATTTTGCATCTATCAACTTCATTGCAGATAGATGCGCACAGATCTCCCTTGGCTGCAATTGCTTTATCTTCCAATGGGACATATATTGCAACGGCATCTGAACAGGGTACCATAATCAGAGTTCATTCAGTTTCAGAAGCAACTCAGGTAAAAAGCTGTACATCATGTAGTTGATAGGCATTTGGTATATGAAGTCTGTCTTTGGAGATGCAATACTAATTGCAGGCTGTTATACACACGATTATCACTTGTTGCTTGAAAAGTATAAAGTAAACTTGGGACTAGATGACATCCTCTTGATGCAGAGAATTGCAAGGACAAATTTTCTTCTGTAAACTCTCAAGTTGTTTTAGTCAAAGTAAGGACAAAATTAGATGGGACTGAGACAAAGAATTGAGAGCCAAACCAAAAGTTCATGAGGTGCCTGTTTACTGTTGCATGAATGCAGAATTTATAAATTTGAAGAGATTATCCTTTCTGATTACTTAGCTTGTAACAGTCAGATAAAACAATTTGATTAATCTTAATTTAATTCATACTTGGAAAGTCTTTTATCAGTTTATGAGTAAAAGCACAAACAAATTAGCCATTGCTTTTTGACTTGAACCAAGTCATGTCTGTGCACTAGGTCTCCTTTTCCTTTTTACTTGTTATAAGTTGAATTCATTGAAGTAGCATTCCATCAGCATTTATATCCACTCAAATTCTGATCTATACTTATGAAATCGAAATCTAACCATCCTATATTTTGTCAGGCATATAGTTTCCGGAGGGGGACATACCCATCAACCATATTTTCATTGTCATTTGCACCATCATTGCAACTTCCAGATATTCTTACAGCCACTAGTTCTTCTGGTTCTGTTCACATCTTCTCTCTGGGGTTTGCTACAAGTCAGAGGTAAGGTTCACAGATAAAATCTGATTCTAGTTAGACTGAACATATTTCTGACAACCAATATGGATCATACTTATGTTATGAGATAATTTAAAACATAACAGGATTCTTTTACCTATTATTAGCATGGACACCATGCATTCTATTATATTATAATCATTGTTTCTACAACATAGAATGCTATATATATACGTGCAATTCTGTTCCCTTTTCTTCAACATATAACATTTTGCACATGAGGGAACTCCCTTATCATTAGTTTTCAGATTCCCATTTGTCTATGAAAATGTTTCTCTTGTGTTGTGGTAACTTTGTTCTTTTGCTCCTTTTTTATGTACTTTCTATCTTGTAGTATACATGTCATTTTACAATCAAAGAGAGACTGGAACTTAAGTAGTAATCATTCATACACCTTAGGATCCGGTACTCTTTTGCATCTTAAAATAAAGGTTATTAAAGATATTTTCACCCTTGTTTGATTTTTCAAGGGTCTCTTGAATAACGTGTTTATTTTCTCTTTGTTATATGAAGAACAGGTTCTGCCACCTTAATATTCTAGAGAAATTTTTTAGTTTATGGAATATATATAGGGACCATAAGCATATTTTACTTCACCTTACAGGCTTGAATAGTGAATGGGGATCTAGGATAGTTTAAAGTGAATCTGAAAGGAGTTCAGTGTGATTTTGCTAATCTCAAGGTTGATCTCTGTTATCATCAGAATACAAGGTTATCATAAGGTTCATGATATTTTTCCAGACTGACAGAAGTTATGTCTTACATGAGGTTTAGGTGATTTAATCATTGCATCTGTGTCTGCCTGAGTACCAATAAATTGTAACCTCTGAAGGTTTTATGGAGTTACCTAACATTCTTTCTCAAATTTCTAACTATTGTAACCTATGAAGGTTTTATGGAGTTACCTAACATTCTTTCTCAAGGTTGATCTCTGTTATCATCAGAATATAGGGTTATAATAAGGTTCATGATATTTTTCCAGACTGACAGAAGTTATGTCTTACATGAGGTTTAGGTGTTTTAATCATTGCATCTGTGTCTGCCTGAGTACCATTAAATTGTAACCTATGTAAAGTCTTATGGAGTTACCTAACATTCTTTCTCAAATTTCTAACTATTGGCAGGAGCAAAAGATCTAGTAGCTTCCTTGGATCAATATTACCTGATTCTGTGAATGATGCACTAGATCCAGCTGACCATCATGTGCTTCACAATGCTGTTTCAGTGGGAGTCAGAAGGTAAAGCAACTTATAACTGATTAATGAATTTACAGCTTGTGAGCACAATCAACAGCTTTAGTGGTGATAAACCCGCTGATATGTGTTAACCTAAGTAACTCTTGAAGTTGTTCATATTCTGATCATTAGCATATGCTTAAAACTAATTTACCTTTTTCTTCTCTCTTGCCGAACCGTGGTCAAAATCTTTTGTTTAATTGCCACAAAAGATGGAATTCATCAAATTGGCCCTTTCAACTTTTAAGTATTAGATGAGTCATTTGTTTTGTTATCAATGGCTAAACATGTTAGACTATGATGGTACAGAAGTACCTTGCAAGTGACTTAACAGAGCAATATTCTGATAAACTTTGTTACAAGCAAGAGTTATCAATATTCTTTAGTATTCAAATTGTCCATAAAATATAGGTTCATGGATATAGGCAACGCATAAACTTACATTTGACATGACCAGATGAAATTTGATTTTAACTGGATGACCATCTCAACAAATGTACTAAATTAGGTGCATTGCTCTATTGCAGCTATGCAACAGTTCGAAAGGTAGAAAAGGTTGCTGATAATGCATCCTCATCCGAATTTGCATCTTGCAGGTCAGTTTTTGATTATGAGTCTTGACTTCAAAAGTTTATTTCCATTTTATATTATGGATTTTGAGTTCGGAAAAGTATTCTGTGTTCCATTTCCATCTTGTATTGCGGATAACCTACTTTTCTCTCATTATATATATGGATGACGATTGATGCCACATTTATTATGAATTCTTCCAATTCCTATACAGAGACAAGTAATGTTATAATTTCTCTTTTGCATTTAAGCATAACGGGCTTTATCACTTACCTGAAAAGTGCTTGTTGTGTAATCTATTGCACAAGTGGGTCATGGTTAAATTTTCTCGCATCTTGTTTTCGTGCTTCTTGTCATTATTTTTTTCTTGCAAAGAAACAAAGTGGCTTGATGCTTGATTTGTTTGATTCGTTATGAGTTTAGATGGTTTCTCCAAGTAGTATTTTTGATAGCTATGCTACTAAGAAAGGATGGTAGGAATTTCAGGAACATTGTGTTCAGTAGGAGAGAAAGAGGAAGGAAAAACTACTTTCTTTTCCAGCCTTTCATTCATTTGGTACGAAGAAATAGGAGGGAAGGACAATGGTTGGATTTGCACCTTTCCTTCCCACCAAATCTAAATCATTCCAAAAGTGGGAGAAACACACTGGTTCAATTTGAATTAATAGTTTTGTCTACCATTACACCGATAACCTTTTGCTTACCTTTTTCCTTTCCCTCCATTTTCCTTACTATCAAACATAGTGCAAGGGTGTGTAACAGTGTAAGAGAGCATTTGGATGGTAATTTCAGGATTAAGTGTAAGAAAGTAGTGTTGCAATGGTTGAGGTAATTAACAGTAATATGATTGGAGCCAAGAATAGATCTTAGGTTATGAATTTTATTTATTTATTTTTGCTATTACAAGTATGGCATGGTGTTTTCTTGGAAGAACAAACGTACCATTCGAAAACCAGAACTTTGGATGTAGATACTGATTAAACTTTGCTTATGTGCCGAGTCCGTGAATATTGCTTCACAATCACTACAACCTGAGCTTTAGTTATGATTTATGTGGCATATGGCTGTTCTTTGCTTCTAGGATTGAATAAGGTTATTTTTAGTGTTAGTGTTTAATTTTTTTTTTCAACTGTCTCTCTACTTATTTCATTTGCTTATTTTCTATGTTGGACATTGCCGCTGCAACTTATGCATGTATGCTATATGTTAAGTTGCATCAACTGTACATTGTTTTTGCATTTACTCATTTTATTTCTGCTTTGCGCTTTCTAGGGCCATCATATCCTTGATATCATACAATGGGTACTTTCAGGAGTACACCTTGAGTATCAACAATAAGAATGAAGCTTCACGGAGCCTAGAGCGTGAATTTAACCTTCTGACAGTCAATTCAGATAGTGCAAGAAGCTCATGACGGAATCTCAGGCATGTTACCTATAATCTCCAAACCATGTTGTAGTTAGAACACATATACACACACGGTTGCTGACACATTGATGAATGTTGAAAGAAGATGTAATAATCATGTAAGGCTTACCCTTGAGCAGTATTAAATCATGAAGACCTGAAGAAATATAAAGACTAATGTGTATATGCATTTTATGTACATAAAACCAACACTTGCAAATGTAATGTGAAGGTAAGCAGCATTCGGACAATGCTAAGATCTTCCAAGTAGAAAATATGAATAAAAGTTGGCATTTTATTGATGGTGAAGTTGCATAATGAATTGAAATTTATTGATGGTGAACTGGCTGTCAAAAGTTTCAAATATTACAAATGCAAAAATTGTTTTTCATTCTTGTTCTGTTTAAATTGCAATCCCTTTTCCTTACAGTTATCTAGGGCATAGTATATAGGCAAATTCAAAAACAATACTATTTTTTTTCCCACATTGTCAACTGGATTTACAAGTAATGCAACCGTTACATAACTATAATTTAACATAATAATAATAACAAAGTTGAAAATCTAATTCAAGTTGTCTTTTTTTTTTTGGTCCAAAGCCTGTAAAACTTATTCAATCACTGAAAGTAACAAACATTTCTTAGCATAAATAATCAATTAAGCTTAGTGATTCTAGCAAGACATTTGTCTTCTGGCTCTGGTGAAGGTAAATGGTTAACTGGGCCTCCTGGATTAAGTTGTTCAAACCTGCATTTCATAAAAATAAAAATGTATAGAAAACATGAAATGTATGGTTTAAGCTTTAAAAATATTAGTAATTATTAAATATTAGAGGAAATTAGAATTAAGCTAACTTACTTATAGTTAAGGAGTAAATAATGAAGGAATATGGAGATTTCAACTTTGGCCAAATCAGCTCCAGGGCAGGTCCAACTTCCTAATCCAAAAGCTTGGAAATTTCCTGCTGCTTTAAGTTTAAGATCCTGAAAACATAGGATTTTTTAAGAAGGATGCCCAGTATTTTCCTCGTATAATCGATCTATAATAATTAATCTACTTACATCCCATCTTGAGGGAAGAAACTCTTCTGGGTTGGTATAAATTTCAGGATTCATGTGGACTGCACTATGCCACACTAACACTTTCCATCCTTTTGGTATCAAGTAACCTAAAAAACAAAAGTGATTAATTGCAGAGCCACACAAATGTTTGCAAATATGGAAAAATTTGGTGAAAATGACAGAAAAAGACTAACCATTTAATACAATATCGTTTGTTGCTTCTCGAAAGAGTGCAAAACTGTTGGTCCGTATCCTTAGTGTCTCATCAATCACCTAAAGTTATTAACAGAGTACAGCTTGTTAGATACTATATGAGCTCGTTTAAGTTGAGGATAAAAAAGTTACTTTTCACCTCAGACAAGTTTTATTTTGCGCGATTAAAAGCTAATTTTGACTGCAGAAGCCCATACCTTGGATAGATATTTCATCTCTTTAATTTCGTTCAAAGTTAAACCTTCCTGAAAGGGAGGTCTTCTTTTGATGATTTCCTCTTGCTCTTCCTGAAAGAACCACAGTTCAAATAAATTTCCGAAAACCCGAAATTCCATTTATATCATCGGTAATATTATTATCAGTGATATATGTCACCTTTGCCTTTTGCAACACTTGAGGATGTTGATGGAGGTAGATGGTGGTCCAAGTAGCAGCACGACCAACTGCTTCATTACCAGCAAGCAAGAACACAAGAAGTAAAATAACAATATGCTCATCATCTACTTTGCCACCTTGCTCCTCTTCAATTTCCTTGATTAAATCATCAACTAGCCCTTTCTTCATGCTTGAATACTCAACACTATTGTCTCTCCTTTCAGCCAGTATAGCTTTAATATGCTTTACCAGCATCTTCCTTGCCTGATTCAGACAACATGCATGAATTTATATCATCATAATTAGATAATAATAAAAAAATTACATTTCGAAAACTTTACCTTGAATGCTCTGTGAAATGTAAAACCCGGGATGTTAACGGGTGTGGATAAAAGTCCATGGGCAAAATGTGTATAATGCTTCTGCATTGATGCAACAACAGAATCATCACTCACAGAGCCAAGGTAAATGGTCATAATGACCTTGAAAGCGATCTTGTTCATCTCAGGGAGGAACTGAATCGGCTGGTTCATTCTACTAGAACTAGTCCAGTCTTCCAAAGTGCTGATTGCAATTTTTTCAATACTTTTTATATAAGTAGAGAGTGATTCATTGCCATTGATACGACCAGCAGTTAGCCTGCGAAATCGCTTCATCCCTGACTTAGAAATGTAATCCATTGATTTTCCTCCACAAACTAGAGCTGGAATAGGGTAACCGGGTCTGAAATTCTCATAATCTGTTAACACTTTTCTACACAGCTCCGGACTGCTAACTATGATGCTTGGTTTCTGAAACAAATTCGTCTTGTAAATTCCTGTTTCACCATACCTGAAAATTTTGCAATTATATATATAATATAATCATGCATGTTAATGAAATGTAGTTTATATTTATAAAGATTGAAGAAAGGGAAAAAAATGGAGACCTTTGTTTGAAGTTGTTGAGAAAGGAATCTGGATTCTGGGATTTGTAAGCTCTGACGAAAGGGATCATGTTCCCAATTAATGGCCATCCCATGTGTCCTGGAGGGAGCTGGAGCTGGGAGTTTTGCTTCTGAGGCCTCAACTTGTTCATGTTGAAGTTCCATTGTATCAATTTTTTTACAAGGAAACCAGCAAATACCAAAATATATGTCCCTACTCCAACCAAAATTGCTATGTTATCTAACTCCATTTTTTGAATTTTGATCAGCTTTTTTCTTTAGTTTTTCCCCCTTTTGTTCTTATAATGTGTAAGCTATCTCTTTCTATTTATAGCTGCAACATGATTGATCTTTCCATTAACTAATTTCTCATTTAAGTTATTGCATTAAATCTATTGCCGTTTCTTAATTCCGATACTTCATACTTGTCGGCTGAAAAAACAAGTTCTTTTTTTATTTTTGGATAAATATGTATTATTCATCCAGTAATAGGGAACCAAAAACCTGTTACAAAACCATTACAAAGAGTTTGCTAAGAAAGCATACAATCACCAAACAAGCTGCAAACACCAGCTCTTACAAAGAAACTCATTTACAGGATCCCTTGCAACATTTCTAAAACCAAATAACCTGATTCTGATAGATTCAGCAATACAATGAAAAGATTGTTCAACAGTGTGCATTTGCTGCTGAAAGATACGCCTATTCCTCTCTCTCCAGATCACATAGCAAAAAGCATTCCATGCAAGTTTCAAGATGAGAGAAAGAAGAGATTTACCTTTAAGTTTTGAACAAGTTCTTTTTTGCCGAAGAAAGAACATGTTGTTTAGTTATTCGTCAGATTATAAATTATTCGCCAAAAAAAAGAAAAAGGTTAATTAGCTTGGAAATTTTTATCTTATTCATCCAACAAACAGTATATGGCTAATTAACAGTCTGTAAAAAGTTTTCGTGTGTGTGCCATCTTTACAAAGCAAGCAAAATACTCTCTCTCTTTTCTTTTTAATACTATTAGATTGGGGATCGAGCCTTTCACAATAAGTTCAAACTCAATTTATTTCTATTAAAAGGCTTAGAATCAAATCAACCATTATTTGCGAAAGTTTTAGACTAATAAAATTGGGTTTTCGGGCAATATATCAATGTTACAAATATTAATTAACGCTTTCAACTAGTCTTTATTCGCGCAATATAAATACTTATCTATTGATCTCCAATTATTTAAGAAACCAAATCTCATATCAAATCTTCGATCCACAGATCACATGGAGAATAAAAAGAATTCCAACCATGCAAAGGTTTGCGTTGAAGTATTAAAATTTAGGACTAATCCTTATATATAATTATTTGTTGTAAATTTGGGACTAAACCTGATTTTAATTGGGATTTTTACTATTCGTTAAAATTCGAAAACAAACAGGATATAATACTAAGGAGATATGGCGTAATTTGGTGATTGTGACATAACGGGGCACCAAAAATGGTGCAGGGGATTTTGATTTCAAAACTTCTTGCAACTTGTTGTTAATCAAATTATCAATACGATCTAAACAGTTTTCAACGAAATACTTTTTGCTCTATTAAAATTTTGCCTAAAAAATTACTTCTTAATCATTGAGTTCAACCACACATTTTATGAAAACAAACTCTACAAATTATTTCTTCGAAACTTCTTCCTCTATGCAAGATATGTACTCCTTTTTCCTCCTTTCAACGTTAAAAATAATTAGAGATTTGGCCTGGTGGTAGAGCAGTACTGCACTTTTAGTTCCAGCCTATCTAGATCATCGGGTTTTGGGTTCAACTCTTACGGAATGTGAGTTTGCTTGTAATTAATTTGTTTGTTTATTTGCTCTAGGTAGTTGGTATAATTTCTAGTTTAGGTTGAATTCTCACATAGATGTTTGGGTATAGAGATCTCATGTTTGGGCATTGAGATTAGCTAATCATTTAACGGTGTACGAGTCTTCTTGTGCGTTTGTAATCCCTCTTAAAAAAAATAATTAGAGATATGCTTTATTGGGCAGTTTATTTCACTAACAATTATCCATTTTCTTTTCGTTTTCTCTCGAGGAGGAGAGATATAGAGAGAAATCAAACGTTGTTTATTTATTGTAAATTTGTAATTACTTTGTTTGTAGTTATATGCAGGGTTTAGGCTTTCGCTCCTGATATCTACCATTTCCTATTTGCACGTTTTAATTTATACATGTTCTTACTTAGTTAATTTTACATAGAAATGTATTTTTGAATACAAATATTTCTAGATAAATTATTCAGAATTGAGTCTTGTCGGACTGTAAATAGGAAAACTCTTTTCGATGCATTGTTTTCTCCTCTGGTAAGGTAAGATTTTGAACCCGAAATCTTACTGGAGGGGCATCGAATTCTTTTACCCATGTACTTACAAAACAAGGATATACATATATAGGTTGAAGTCAACCGTGCAGGGTTGGGACTTGGGAGTGGGAGTTATTAATGTAAGAGATGATGGGGCAGATATTAGGTGGTTTGTAAAAGCAATTGGTACCCATTGATTACTCAAGTTGTAGATTATGGGTTCCAACTCCAAGTACTATTTCGATATCAAGTATCCCATAATGCACTTAAATTTCGCCTAAAACTCCTCGCCCCTCTGTCATGTCGTTATCATCCCTGATCCCTGTATTCAGTTCGATCGGAGATGATGCGCAGTTGCAGACTTGCACAAGTATCATAATTTCATGTATGGGAATTAATGGGAAATTTGTGGAGAAAAGGCACACGTACGTTTGCATATGTATATCTCCTATATGGAGGCATAGCCCTGCCGACATGTGATGCCAGCGCATAGCCATATATATCTCCTATCTATACCAAGATGATCTGCAGCACAACGTCACCCATATTTTCATGTCTGCGTTTTACGTTCAAATTGAAAATTGAGATAAGTCTCCATATATGTAGTAATTCATAACAGGATCATCATCATCTTTGTGACAACTCATCCTTTTTTTTTTTGGCCAACATCCCTATCTATTAACTCTATAATAAATTAATGGAGTATATTCTATCCGGAGGAGAAGAATGGAATATTAATTACAACGTAATATGGAATCAATTATCAACCATCTATTTTCCTTCTCCTTCAGGCTTCAACTATGATAAACAGTTAAATACATCAATGCAAATGAGCATATGACTCAACTTAAAGATTTTATGTTTCAAATCGATCTATCGCATGTGGGTTGATATGATCTATCTGTTTTATATATTAGTTTAGTGGTTTGTTTGAAGCCAAATAACTAGTAATTCATCATCACGATTACAAACGTATGCAGGAAGGTCTTACACTCACACAAGATTATAGCATCAACATTGCCACTAATCTATGTGCAAACATTGTCTTTAAATCATGCCTAACATGAAAAATGAACACTCATTTAACATTGAAGCTATCTCCCAAATCTTGTTGATTAAGCAACCACCCTCCCGTACGATAGGATTTGACTTTGTCACCTTAAGAATTGCCATAAGAAAATTCGCTCTCCTATCTTTAGAACTTTTATATTTACATTTACATAGTAGTTTATTTTAAATGAATAATAATACTGTTTCACCTGAGCCTTTCACTCAATAATAGTTGTTAGCGTTCCTTGAAACCTTACAATATGAGATTCAAGTCGCATTGCATATAAACTGCATGTGAGTTTTGTACTAGGCGTTGTTAGTTTATTACCTTTATTATATTAAGGTTGTTAATCTTTGTAATTTCTCATAAAATATTTGAGCATATAAGATTTATGATTATTGTATCCTCTCACAAAATTGTTTTACAATTCAATTTAAGTTTTATATTATTATATATACTATATATTATTTTTAACTACCATGGAAGTTACTAAAAGACCGAATTGAGGATTAATGTGGTGCCACTTTTTGGCTATTTTTGGTCTTTTCTCACTTTTCGGATGACTAAAAAACCCCTTTATGAGTTTCCCCCATTCCTTTTCCTTCTACCCTTTTTTGTAATTACACATTTCCCTTCCTTAATTGTTTTTAATTAATGTTTAAGGTTTTTAATTAATTGCTTCTAAATCCTAAACCCTTAATTACTTTTAATAAATGTTTCTTTCGTTGTTTTCTTTTTTCCTCTAACAAACTCAGTTGCTGTTTCCTTTCAACTCCTCGGTGCTGATCAATCTTCATATTTGCCAAAAATCAAACCTTTCCACACCCCATCTATTTTCACATTCATATCGTTTTCCTCTTTCTTCTCCGTCTTCATCCCTTCAACATGGACCGTTCAATATTTTTTTTCCCTTCTGAATTAAAACTACCCTTTGTTCAATGTGAGTATTATTATCCAATTAACAACATATTTTATTACCTCTTTGCAGTTCATATTAGTTACAAATAAAAATATATTCTTGACCCTTATATAATTGATTATATTAATATCCTTATTCAATCAATTAATCAAGCACTACTCTAAAATAAAGAACGCCCGTAGCACCAGCGCGTACTAATATAACTTGTTAATAGATTAATTATAAAAGTGGACTTGAACCAGTTGCTTTTAGAAAAACTCAAATAACGTAACGCCTAGATTACCCATTTCCAATTTATTTCTACAATGTCATTGCTATTTTTTTAAATCAAATTTCATTCTTTTTACAGCTCTTTATTTGAATAGCTTTTCGCCTTCGGCCTCGAAATATTTTTAAGTTATGACCGAGCTCTCATTTTGGTCTATTGATTAATGAAACAATTGAATGACTGGTATCTTTTTTTTTTGGGTCAATCAAACGACTGCGGTTAAAAGGTTGACCGTACACATAAGAAATTCGGACTGCAGTCTGCAACCTCCACCTATATATAGAATTAGTTTTGACTTTTGAAACAAATAAAGAAATTAACGAAAGGATTATATATATGAAATAACAAATCACCCTCCAAATCCTACGACATTGGAAAGCAAAGGAAAGAAGGGAATAGTTAAAGGGAATAACTTTATATAAACTTTTATAATTAACCTGTCATGATGAGTTGATGAAAAATGGACAATTATTTAGGTACGGAGGAATAATATGACTAATTCGGATCTGACGCACTTGATTTTAGTGAGTGAGTCTATCAATGGGTCAGCTGTTTTGGTGGATGAGTCTACCAACGGGCAGCTGCATATACAAGGTTTCGAATCCGAGACCTGTTTAAGCAGGAACAAACCATTTACCACTTGATTCAACCCCTCGTTGGTATTATATATGGGTAATCATTTGATACACCCGCGGTATAAATTTTGGACTCCATAAGCGGGTTGTGGAGTTGACACATGTACATTTTCTGAATTAATTAAATTTTAAATATTTCAATCTAGTCCCTAGACGACACACATATCACCCTTCAAAACCCGTTTGTACTAAACTCCACTGACGATGTATTATATATAACCACATTATTTATTTATTAACTAATGATAGCTCCACCAATTCAAAAATCTATCCATATTGGCAAATGCTCATATTGAAATAGTTTCCACGGTTGAATATTTAACTATATAGAAATGATTTTCAGAATGCATTTAATTTATCACCCACTCATGAATTCAATACTAGTAGATGATCATGTAAATTTGTTAAGAAAAGGCATATGATGAATGCATGGCCACCGGACATATGTCGGCCCACTATATATTATTGTAACCCTTAATTCTTCCTTCCTTTTACTTTTTTTTTTGTCATGAAAATTGAAATCTTCATTATTCCTTATGCGTTGAATTATTATTAATTGAGGTTTAACATGTAAATTATATTCAACTTAAAATCTAGTAACAATATATATAACATTTAACAGGTATATTAAGCTTGTGACCAAAAAAAAAAAAGCGAAGCTGTCCCTTCTGAATTCTGATGGTTCTGCATCCTTGTTGTATTACTATTTGATGAAAATTTGGTAATATGGGCGGTGGAGTTGAGTTGGCTATGGCACCGTCTTCAACAGATGGTGGCAATGCCAATGCAGAAAGCTTTGGAGAAGAAAAAGAGCATGTAGATATGAGCAAGCTTGGCGCTCAAGAACGCCATGGCTTCATAGAAAGACTCATCAAAAACATTGAGAAAGATAACCTTCAGTTGTTGCAGAAGATCAGACAAAGATTAGACATGTGAGCTCTTTTTCATGTTTCTTTACTTGGGATGTTTTGTTTTGTTCTAAACAAGTGGTTTAATTTGCAGAGTTGGTGTGAAGTTACCGACGGTGGAAGTCAGATATAGAAACGTTTGCGTGGAAGCTGAATGTGATGTGGTTCACGGCCGAAAGCCTCTGCCCACGTTGTGGAACTCTCTTAAAACCATGATTTCTGTTAGTAATTAATTTCCTTTTTTTTTTTTTTTTTTTTTTTGTAATATTTCCCAAACTATTTTGTTTTTAATATATTGGGGATGATCATGCAGTATCCTGCAGGAAAGCTGTTTGGTTCAAAGTCACACCGAGCAAAGATAAGCATTATTGACAATATTAGTGGCATCATGAAGCCTGGAAGGTATTATTGCTTTCTTTTTAGTAATTAGCTCTCTAAAACTCTTTGATTTCCTATCGTATCTTTCAAATTCTACTAAATTACACCATATATTCTTTAACAGTATGTGTTTTTGAAAGTGAAAGCAGTTTAAGCAATTAGATTAGCCTTTTTGCAGGATGACTCTGCTGCTTGGTCCTCCAGGATGTGGAAAGACCACCTTGTTAAAGGCACTTTCCGGCAATCTAAACAAATCCCTTAAGGTACGTATTATTATCAGAATTATTTGACTTTTTCTTAGTAAGTCAATGAATTTTGAATGCATTTTTCTATGATTCCTTAGTTTGTTGAAATTAAGCCTGAAGGTCAGTTGGAACTAGTTTGCTTTTGAAGCTACAAATATAAAATGAAAAACTACATACTAATCTTAGAATTTAAACATTAGATCCCTCAAATTCAGATTCTAACAAGAAATCAATATTAATAACTTATAGTAATAAATTGATAGCTCTTGATTAACCATGACATAATGGAAAACCAAATGCTTATTAATTTTCTTGTTGTATAAGAGAATTGTATTGATTATGATTTCACCTTGGTCTTATTGCTTCTAATAGGTTACTGGGGAAATTTCTTACAACGGACACAAACTAGAAACATTTGTTACCCAGAAAACATCAGCATATATAAGCCAAGACGACTTGCACATTCCTGAGATGACAGTGAGAGAAACACTCGATTTTTCAGCCCAGTGTCAGGGTTTAGGCAGCCGAGAAGGTATATTTTCCCAGAGTTTTAATTAATTATGAGTAATTTTTAAGTCTTAGACGCCCAATGGTGGTCAACAGTGAAAATGATACTTGTTTTTATGATTATGAAGAGATTCTGATGGAGGTTAAAAGAAGAGAGAAGCAAGCAGGGATTGTTCCAGATCCAGATATTGATACTTATATGGAGGTACATGATCAGCATTTGACATTATTTTCTAATCCATTATTACTATTAAAAATGAGGTATATTGCTCTTTTTTAATGCTCCAGAGAGATTATGCATATATAATAATGCACCCATTAACATGCGTGGTTTGCTTATACAGGCAATATCCGTGAAAGGGCTTAGTGGAACTCTTCAAACTGACTATATACTAAAAGTAATTCCTGTTGACAAAGCTTGAATCATACTTCCTTTTATAGTTAACTATTAGTAACTACTGGCTAGCTCCTTTGGGCTATTGCTGATAGTTCTTCCATTTCTGATTCCTCGGTTTTGCAGATTCTAGGACTTGATATTTGTGCTGATACAGTAGTTGGGGATGCCCTAAGAAGGGGTATTTCTGGTGGTCAGAAGAAAAGATTGACTACAGGTAGTGATGTAAAAGTTAAAAATGGCAGTTTAAATGACAAAATATCATGGAAATCACCAATATTTTCATTCTTGGATTTGATTTTGAATATAGTCAAGGACTTCGGACTTCGGAGGTTTACTTTTGATATCTAAATTGCGCAGGGGAGATCATTGTTGGTCCCATAAAAACTCTGTTTATGGATGAAATAACCAATGGACTTGACAGTTCCACAGCATTCCAAATTGTTGCTTGTCTTCAGCAGCTGGTGCACATCACAGATGCAACTTTGTTGGTGGCACTGCTTCAGCCTGCACCTGAAACCTATGAACTGTTTGATGAAATTACATTGATGGCTGAAGGGAAAATTCTATATCATGGACCACGTGAGAACATCCTCGAATTCTTCGAAAATTGTGGTTTTAGATGTCCTCAGAGGAAAGGGATTGTCGAGTTCCTTCAAGAGGAAAGTGAAATCTAGTTTATTATATGTTTTCTAGAGTAATTTTGTTTTTTTTCTTGAACTTGAAGAGTTATTTGCCTTTTGACTCTGCAGGTCATATCCAGGAAAGATCAAGCACAATACTGGTACCACAGTGGATTACCGTACTCCTATTTTTCTGTTGATATGTTTGCCATGAAATTTAGAGAATCTCCTATTGGAAAGAAGATATCCCATGATCTCTTAGAGAGATATGATAAATCACAATGTGATAAAAATGCTCTTTCCTTTAATGAGTATTCTGTTTCCAAATGGGAAATCTTTAGAGCTTGCATGTCAAGAGAACTTCTCCTGATGAAAAGGAACTCAGCATTCTACATTTTCAGAATGACTCAGGTTCGGAGTTTGGACTAACTTTATTGTATTATTTTCTTTTCATGATCTCTCTCTCTTTTTTTTTTTTACTCTAACTTGTGCAAACTTGAATGTAACATTAGGCTTTTTTTGTAATAATTTTGGCAGCTTGTTATCATTGCATTTATCACAATGACTACGTTTCTTAAGAGTGAAATGGAGATTGATGCCGTTCATGCAAATTACTATATGGGAGCACTGTTTTATGCACTCTTGATACTTATTGTTGATGAATTTCCTGAGCTATATATGACTATTTCAAGACTCTCAGTTTTTTATAAGCAGAAAATGTTGTGCTTTTACCCTGCTTGGGCTTATGCAATTCCGAATATTGTTTTAAAGATTCCTGTTTCCTTTATCCAATCCCTGATTTGGACATCTCTTACTTATTATGTCATGGGTTACAGCCCTGAAGTTTCAAGGTGAGTTTAAAAGGAAAAAGGTTCTTAATTTTTTAACTTTTAAACTAATACTATACCAGCAAAAATTTATGCAAGGCTTCTTCTGTCCTTCTCTTCAGGTTTTTTCGGCAATTCTTCATGTTTTTTATAGTGCAACTAACATCTATATCCATGTTCCGGTTCCTGGCCTCTGTCTTTCAGACTATGGTTTTTTCTGTAACAGTTGGTACTCTTGTACTTTTCTTACAAATGATATTTTGTGGCTTCATCATTCCACATTGTAATGTTCATCTCATCTCCACTTCATTTCCTTTCCAGGATTCCTGACTAAAGAAAGGATGAATTAATTCTATTTTCTTGGTTGCAGCATCCATGCCAAGCTGGTTGAGGTGGGCATTTTGGGTTTCCCCTCTCACATATGCAACAATAGGGCTTTCTGGTAATGAGTTTCATGGCCCAAGGTGGCAAAAGGTAACTTTTAACAATTTTAAGTTAAGTTCTGTATACTAATTTTCTATCATTAATGACAAACTTTCAAATTCTTGTAGATGATTTATATTCCATAATGCATTTTTCTGATCCCTGGTGGTAAGGGGAAAAAGAGTTTTTGTCTATAATCTGTTTTCTTTTTGTAGTCTGCTTAATGTATGCCTCTTTTTTTTTTTTTTTTTTCCTTTTTTTTTTAAATTTTAATTTTAATTTTT
>AWWV01006211.1:0-26045 GCA_001974805.1 Corchorus capsularis
AATTTTTTTTTTTTTTTTTTTTTTTTTTTTTTTTTTTTTTTTTTTTTTCCACAAGGAGATGAGAAAAAATGGATATGCTCAAAGGCAGCTCCAACTCCTTTCAGATGTTACAGGAGCAGTTAGGCCTGGTGTTCTAACAGCACTTATGGGTCCTAGTGGAGCTGGAAAAACTACTCTTCTTGATGTTCTTGCAGGAAGAAAGACTATTGGCTGCATAGAAGGTGAAATCAGAATTAACGGCTACCCTAAGGTTCAAGAAACATTTGCAAGGATCTCAGGTTATTGTGAACAAAATGATATACATTCACCACAGATCACAGTAGAAGAATCATTGATTTTTTCTGCTTGGATGCGTCTACCTGCTAGTATTGACTCAAAAATCAAAACTGTAAGACTCCAAAGATATAAGAATCTTTAACATTATTCTATCAAATTTGAGATAATTTGTACTTAAACAATGAATTTTGTAGGAATTTGTCAAGGAAGTTCTTGAGACCATTGAACTTGATGATGTCAAGGATGCTTTAGTCGGCATACCTGGTCTTAGTGGTCTATCAACTGAGCAACGCAAACGTCTCACAATAGCTGTGGAACTTGTAGCTAATCCTTCTGTAATTTTCATGGATGAACCTACCACGAGTTTGGATGCAAGAGCTGCAGCCATTGTCATGCGTGCTGTGAAGAATGTAGCTGATACAGGTAGAACAATTGTTTGCACAATCCACCAACCAAGCATAGACATATTTGAAGCGTTTGATGAGGTGAAAATCCTATTCTGAGGCTTGAATTATATGAATCATTATATTTTCTTGCTATCATAAAAAGCTCAATAAATGTGTAGTCATCTATATCCTTGTTATTCCCATTGCAGTTGATTTTTCTAAAAATTGGCGGTAGTTTGATCTACTATGGACAATTAGGAAAAAATTCAAGCAAGGTTATAGAATATTTTGAGGTAAGTTTGCCCTCTCCCATTTTGTTCTCCAATAAAATGTGCCAGAGTAATTATTTCCTGAAGATTGTTTCTCGATTTTCTATTCTCTGAACTATTATTACTGACAGAGTATACCTGGGGTGCCCAAAATCAAAGATAATAGTAATCCGGCAACATGGATGCTAGAGGTTACTTCAACTTCAATGGAAGCTGATCTTGGAATTGATTTTGCCAAAATTTACAAGAATTCTACCCTATATGAGTAAGTTCAATTAGAATAGTTGCATTTCCTAGTTCTTGTTTTCTGCAAAGTTGTACCAGGAACCAAGGCAAGGAGTTCTTGTTGTAAATATATTTCTCTACTTGAGAAAGCTATTTGCCAATCATGCATGTTCATTTCATGATGAGGGTTCAGTTAACAATCTTCATCATTGCCAATTATTTTGTTCCATTGTTGGGTTTTGCAAATCAGATGGCTATAGGATATGCATAAATAGCAGAGAATCCATTATATTGGACAGTAGCAGTAGCAAGTAAACTTGCAATTTAATGACAATCCTTTTTTTTTTCTTCTTTTCTGTTAGGAACAACATTGAGCTTGTAAGGCAGTTGAGTACTCCACCTCCTGACTCAAGAGATCTGCATTTCCCAACCAAATATTCACAAAACTTTTGGGGACAGTTCAAATATTGCCTTCGGAAACTTCATTTATCATATTGGAGAAATCCTTCATACACCTTGATAGGTCTCTTGCATGCTGTTGTGATATCTTTTACTTTAGGTATACTATTATGGAAGCAAGGAACGAAAATGTAAGTCCAGGCCAATTTTAAAGAACGAAAATGTATACTATTTTTTTTATCAGTAATAATTTTGCAGACTAACTTCTTTTTCTAAATCCTGCAGAGAGAACCAACAAAATTTATTCAACATTTTTGGTTCCATGTATGGTGCTATGATGTTCCTGGGAACAAATAGTGGCTCAGCCGTTCAACCATCAGTGGCGAGAGAGAGAATCGTTATGTACCGAGAAAGATTTGCAGGGATGTACTCTTCCTGGGCTTATGCTCTAGCACAGGTAAGTTATTATCAACAGTATGCTTATAATTTGTTCATGTTGAAATCAGCAAATAGAGAAGTTCCTTGTCTCCTAAGTAATTTCATTTCTACTTCTTTCTGTCTTGTAAGAACACTTCATTCATCTTTTAGTAGTATGATTTTTAGTGAATTTGGTCAGTGATTTCAATATTTGCAGGTGGCAATTGAGATTCCCTATCTATTGGCCCAGACTGTTTTGTTTGTGACAATCACATATGGTATGATAGGGTACCATGTGACAGCAGCCAAGGTTTTCTGGTACTTTTATGGCATCTTCTTTACAGTGCTCTACTTCAACCTTTTGGGCATGCTGCTCGTGTCATTGACACCAGATCTTGCAATAGCTCAGGCGCTGACTGCTACCTGCTACCCCATGCTTAATCTTTTTTGTGGTTTTCTTATTCCTAAAGTGGTAAGTTATCCATGGTATCTTATAAGTAAAGGTGGAAAAATGAATCCGAATCTGAAAATTTGTTTGAAAAACTCCGAACTTGAATCCAAATAAACCAAATTTTTTGATTAAGAAGTCAAACATCCAAACCCAAAAAAACCCAACTCAAATTTGTGCGAACCTAGAGAAACCTAAACCCGAAATTGTTCGAACTCAAAACGATCTAGGCCCAAGACTGAACCCCAAAAATACCCAAAATGACTCGAACTCATTGCCACCCAAACCTGAAATAATGTTCAAAGACTTTAATTATCCTCCTGGAGTGTACAGCTACACCCGTTACCCTTATTAGAGTTTTGACATATCCTAATTAACATAGGACTTGAGTATCATTTCGTTTTGGAATTAATATTCAAAATGTAACAATCAAGTTTTGTTTTTTCTTCTCATTTCCAGCTGATGAGATAATTGGAATTGATTATGTTGATTTTTGTTGCAGAGCATACCAAAATGGTGGATCTGGTTGTATTATGTAATGCCTTCATCTTGGATACTAAATTGTTTGCTGACTTCGCAATATGGAGATGTGAATGATACAATTATGGTATTTATGGAACCCACAACCATAGCTTCTTTCTTGGAGGATTACATTGGGTTTCGTCGTGAACTTCTTCCCATTTCGGCCGTTGTTCTCTTTCTCTATCCCCTTGTTCTTTCCTCTCTTTTTGCGTTTTGTATTTCACGTTTAAACTTTGAGCGAAGGTAAAACTAAAACATTTCCCCCCTCGCTTCAACATGTAAAATATAACTGTACTCGAACTTTTGTTTTGTTATATATATGTAGTATACATGATTTTCTGTATAGGATCTTATCTTTTTTTTTTCCTTTTCCTTTGGAGGTAAAATTAATTTCAATCTAATTTGCACTTTTTTATATAAAATAAATAAATAAATAAATTACTATCCCATCTACCAGTTCCACTAATGGAGTATAAAAGAGTCCATAAGCACTCCTCTCCCTTGTCATTCATCGTGTCGTTGTTATTGACCTTCGGTTCTTATATATTCCATGTTGGAAAGTATTGGAATGTGGCTTGTACTAGTGGGTTAAAACCCTGTTTGTAAATAAGGCTTAGCCTTTGGCAAAAAAAAAAAAAAAAAACCTTGTAAATTCCAACGCACTGTGTTTGCTGTATATATAGTAAATTTCATTATAGCAGATTTAATTCAATAGAAAATATACCATTTTCATCTCTTTTTACATGGTATATCAAGAGTAAGAAAAACCTAGATCTAAAACCAGCTGCACAACCAAACAACAATGGCGGATGATGATAAAACTGAAGCGAGTGTGAGCGCTGTGAGCGCCGCTAATACCTTGTTGAGCGCATTAAGCGCTTCTAAAACCCACACCTTACATCCCATGAATGATATTACCAGCCCATTTTATCTCTCAAATGCTGATTATTTTACAACTAGCCTCATCGCTATTGTTTTGACAGGAACAAACTACTTTATATGGAAATGGATCATGACAAACACCTTAAAGGAATGAACAAATTGAGTTTTGTCGATGGATCTTTAGAGAAGCCTAGTCCTGGAAGTAAGGAAGAATTTGCTTGAAAAAAGTGCAATTCCATGGTGATTACGTGGCTAAATAATTCCATTGCTCCAGAACTCCATAGTAGCGTTGCTTTTTATGAAGAAGCACATGATATATGGAAGGATCTTCATGAAAGATTTGCAGGTTCAAACCACACTCGCTTGTTCGAGCTTAAGGACATGATATATTAGATAAAGCAGGATAATATGTTTGTCTCAGAATATTATACCAAGATGAAGTCTTTTTGGGATGAGATCAGTATTGTCTCCAAAATCTTGAATTGTTCTTGTGGTGGACTATAAGAGTTACAAGCAGAAAGAGAGCAAGAACGACCATCAGTTTCTTTTTTGGCATTAACATGGATAAGTTCAAGACAGTGCGCTCAGAAATCTTGAGTATGGATCCCTTACTAGCCATCAATCGGGCTTATGCTATGCTGATCACAGAAGAGAAGCAATTATCCATTGGCAGTAGTAGAGTTCCTATTGAGGCAGCAGCATTTGCAGTGAAACCAGGTCAGAAACCTTCACCAAAGGTTAACCAATCATCACAGCAAACCCGAGTCATTAATGAAGAAGAGAGTGACAAACCCATATGTGGACATTGTGGTAAACTTAGTGTAGACACCCGTTTTTGAATCATATCCTTTAAGTAAATTAGGATCACTAAGGGACATTTTTGTCAAAGTTGATCAATTACTAATTAGCATGTTCATTTAGTCCTTAGTAGATTGCATTCGAAATACCATAAATACAACTAGTAATCTTGGATTTAGTCATTTAATACATCAATTTGTTCCATTAAGCTTAATTAAATCTTTGTATATTTAAAATTACATTTGCATTGGCATAGGGCCTTCACTTAGCTCTTTAGAATTGCTTTTAGTTATATTTGGTTTAGACAAAATGCACAAAGATTGAAAATTAGAAAATCACAAAGAGAATTTATTTCTCATTATGCTTGTTATGGGTTTATATATTTTTCCAAAATAATTTTCCATTTTGCTTCACAATTCACAGAAAATACAAAAAAATCAAAAAGCTTGAAAATGACAAAAAGAGTTTCAAAATCGTTGACTCTTCTCTTGGGTTGTTGTTGCCTCCCTAGTGCTCGATACTTCTTTGTGCCATGTCATTTAAGTTTCCCCTCATGGTTATCACAATGCCGTCGATCCTCATGTTCGATCCAAGAGAAAACTTAACTCCAAGCTTGACATAGCATGGAATTGCAAGGGAACGACTAGCAAGTTACAAAGGATCATGCCATCATCATATAGAATGCTAACAGTGGCAGTATGTACTGAGATAATAGAGAACAACAGCGGTGAAAATAACAACAATTCCAGACATGAAGCGAAGTCAATTGCAACAAGTTTTCAGTATGTGCCATGTTAGGATGGCATGAGAATGTCAAGAACTCTCAAAATTCCAGCAGGACCATAAGGCAACCAAGAGGCTAAGTACACAAGATAAATGGAACAGAACAGGTGTTCAAATGATATGATCATTCAATTTCAGTGATCAAGTTCAACAGGGATTCGAGAGACACAGAAACATGCAGAGGTACAAAGTCGTAGTTCACCAAACAAGGCAAATATACACTCCAAGGCAGAAGGCAGCAAAAAGATTAAGCAAGTTCAGCAGTAATAGAATAAGAAGCTCAACAGGACAAACATGCAACATCCATTTTAGAAGTCACAAAAACAGAACATTGTTGCAGCCACTTCACTAAAGCTCAATACATAGCAACAGTCTAAGTCGGACCAAAGCAGCAAGGACCATTATGGTGACATAAGCATCAGCATGGGAACTTCACATTTACATGATCATTCATGAAGCTAGGGAAAGATAAATAAAGCAGAATCATGAGGATCAAATGGGGCAACTCAGCAACAAATGGGATCAAAGGACATGGATTGCATGGAGATTGAATTAATAACAGTATGCATTAGCACCATATCACATCATAGTAAGAGTCATGCATTTTTACTTAGATTAAGTTGCTTAGTAAACATAGATAATCAAAAAGAAAAGCACTGTTAGCATTTTATTTAAGTCAAGGCATTTTTAGCAAAAACTTCATTGCATTCATCATAGCAGTAAGTTCAATTCCGGCATAATATCATCATTCCAATCATACATTAGTAGGCACAAAGCATTTGCATTTCGCACACAAGATATCAATATAGCAACAACGGATCAGGCAATCACAGGTGAATGGGGGAAAATAAATTTACCAAGAAAGTGAATTGAAATTACAGCAAGTTACCTGCCAGCTCAACATTCCAAAACTACTCAAATACAGTCAACAGTAAGGAATTTAACCTACTTCAGCCAACAAATCCCCAATTTCAGTAAAAGAGAGGAAAAAGAGAAATTACCTTCAGTAAATACTCTCAAACCAACTCATCGTTCTCATCTTCCACCTGCAAAAAGACAAATGCAGTTAGAGAGGAGAAAATTGAAGAAAAGAGGGAAATTTCAAGGAAAATCTAGGAGAGAGAGGAAGGTGATGACTCACCTACATACAGCTCAGCCCGTTCCCTTCTTATCCATTCTCTCCCACTTACACCACAAAAAGTCAAAGAATCAGAGACACCCGAGGAGGAGAAAAATCAATATAAAAGGATAACACACAGTTTGGGGGGGGGGGGTAATTTCAGAAAGGGAAAACGCTGCAAAAACTAGGGAGGATTCTAAACATACACACACACACACACACACACACACACAGACATAGGGATTCTCTGATAAAAAAAATCTTTGAACTTTCTGTCGAAACGTTCGGGAACCCTGCCGAAACGACTTGAAAAAGAGGAGTCGCCCACTAATAATTTTTCTAAGGTGTGATTAGCCACCTAAAAACCTCCTAAGCCTAGTTAAATCCAAAGCTCGGCATTGGATCCACTAAACTTAAAGTCCGGTCTTCCAACCTAAATCTAAGTTCGAGAGTCTGTTACATTTGGGGAAGGATCAGCACCCCCAAATGCCCGTCAAATGACGGTACCTCTAATCTAAACTAAGATCTAGTGGGTCTAAATAAAAACGGTTGCTTTTACCCTAATCTTGATTATTAATAGAAAGCGTTATAAAAGAAAAAGAAAAATCATTTTTTCAAAACAAGTTTAAATGTCGAGAGTTTTGAAGAATACAATCGACGACCGTCGATTGATTCCTCTTTTAACTCTCTTTCACTGTTTGTTCCCTTGTTGAGTCTCCCACACCGGGAATAGATTTTTAAAAAAAATGCTGTGTCAAAACTCATTTTTTGTCATTTTTAATTTTTTCAAGAAATAAACTAGTTGATTTTACTAACTTGCCAAAAATCTTATTATTAGAAAACTCACCCTTAAATTAAAGTTTTAATTTTCGGATTAAAATTAGCTCAAAGAGATTCGATAATCTACTTCTGAATTAATTTAAATCTAATAGTCAAATCTTTAAATCAAAGAGCATAATTAAAACCATTTTTGAAAAAAAAAACACTTTTTATTACATCTTTTAATTTTCTGATTTTTCCATTTTTTTTCATTTTTCCTTTTCATGTCTTTTTTCATTTTCCTTCAAAGTTTGACCTAAATATTAACTAATGCATGTATGAAATGATGAATGCAAAGTCCGGTTTATTAGTTGATTAATAAAAAGGAGTTTACTTGAATTGACTTTCACAAACCTAGCCCGATCCTCCAGGGATATTCGTGAAAACAAATCAATCTCGGGATATTTGAATTCAAGCATTAATTTTTAAACTAAGTTCAGTTCAAATAGATTCACTCATCCCCCTTTTTGAGTTGATTTTTAATATAAATAATTTAGTCTTTTAATTCAAAGTTTTAACCTTCAAATTAAAATTAGCTCATAATGATATGAAACTCAAATTACAAGCTAATTTTAACTTAAAATTTTGTGCTTTGAATCAAAGCCTTCATCTTTATAACTAAAATCAACTCAAAAAGTGATTAAGAATCCATATTTGAATCAATTATAGTTTAAAAATCAAAACTTAAGGTCAAGGGCTTAATTTTCTCTTATGTCTAAATTAGATTCCAAGGAAAATGTCCATAATCAAATTTTAATCATTTCTTATTCATTTCAGCATACTATAGCAAGCAAACATCACAACTTTAATCATGGGAACTGATTAGCAATTTAGACAACAAATGAACCATTAAAGCATAGATGACAATCATAGATATAATCCATTATATTTCATCAACCAAAGGCAAAATCCATATTAAAAACCCTAGCTTTTTAACAAAATACATACTTTACTCATCAAGCTACTACCATAACATCATAAACACATATGAATCCATTCAAATAAACTTCATCAATCATGAAATTAGAAACCAAATTAAACATATAAAGCAAATAAGCCCTGAATCGCATAAAAGGATATCATAGAGGAGTAAATTAAAAGGAAAGAAAAATTACCTGATCAAAAAACGGTGTCGTTTTGATAAAAGGGACCTCCTTTTAGCCCAGCTTCTTCTTCCTCGCTTTCCCGTTTCTTTTCCTCGACGTTCAACAGAAACAAATCCCTATCCTGCCATTCTTTGATCTTTCCACAAATCTTATTCAAGTTGACTCCTTTACACTAAATTGAACCCAAACCTGCAAACCCCACTCCTTGAAACCCAAAACCCCTCAAGAAATTACAAAGAAACCGAAAGGAAAATGAACGATCAAAGTCCTTAAAATCAAGAACAAGGTGCGGTTCCTCTTGAGCAGAGATGTTGCTCCATTTAAGGTAATCCGTCTTACCTTTATTGTTCTTCTCTTTTGTTTTTGAAAATTCCCAGAATAAGAGAGAGAGAAATTGAAGAACCCTAGATTTTCGACTCCTTCCTCCTCTTCGAAAAATCCCAATTTACCATACATCATCATATACACGCATGAATTAATTAGATCAAACTCATTTATAAACAAATAATCACCAAAACATGCCCTAAATTGACTACTCAGCAACAAATAATCCCAAATTGCATGAAATTAAAACATAAAAATCCCCTTCTTTAAACGGCGTCGTTTCACCAACAATCTTCTTTTTTTATCGCTTTCTCCTTCTTCCTCCTTCCTTTTCACGAGCTCTATTTCTCTCCTCAAACCAGCGTCTCTCTTCTGTCACGGGCTTGCTTTATTAGTATGATATCAGTAGCTTAATTTCCTGTTGTTTTTTGTTATTTAATTATGTAAGGGGAAAAGGGATACTAGGACAGCCTGTTAGTTTTGCCAGCTGGCTACTGTTGGCTGAGAGTGGGATATACAAAAGATGCTTTCACAATGTAATCCTTATCCTTGCCATTTTAATGAAAAGTATTGACTCTCTGTCTTATCTCATTCTCTCCATCTGTCTTATCTCTTTCTTCTCTTCTTTCCCTTTTTCTAACCTAGTTCTATAACAAGCTAACAAAGCTCGTTACAACTTGGTATCAGAGCCTCCGACCTGGCCCACGACATGAGCGGCAGCCACCTGCCCACTATCTCGGAAACAAGCGAGATGTTTGAAGTTGAAAACTTGGTGAAGAACCAAGTCGAAGGGATGAAAACAGCCATCATGGATGACATCAAAGACATTTTCGATCAACTTATGGTTCGACGTGAAAAGGCTCGTGAAAAGAATTCGTCAGAGGTTCCATCCAGCCCACTGAAGCAAAATCAAACACCACTGCCACCACTGCACCCCTACTACTCCTTCATACCACCACCCTACCAGGCCAGATCTGAGCCCCCTCCTTGGCCTTCGAACTCAGGCCAAGCCTCTGGTACCTCGTAAACGGCCGCTGCCCAGCAGCAGAGCTCTTCTCCGGCATATCAACAGTAGTGGCCAGACACCAGCCAGCAAATCCAATGGTCCAATCCTTACTACCAGCCAAGTTATCGAATGGATCTGCCCCGATTTAATGGTGAGGATTTTAAATCGTGGTTCTCAAAGTTCGAACAATATCTGGAGATGGAAAACGTGCCGGACGAATACAAGCCCAAAGTGGCTATGTTTCCTTTCGAAGGCCCAGCTTTGCATTGGCACCAATTTTATGCCGGCACCGTCGGGGGTATGGGGAACGTTCGTTGGTAGCCATACTTATTATCTCTCAAAGAACGCTTTGGATCTTCGGAGTTTGCAGACCCACTGTTTGATCTTGCTCGTTTCAGGCATTCGGGTACGGTTAAGCAGTATTATGACGACTTTATGTCTTTGTTAAATGTTGTTGGGTTACCTGAATCTATGACATTGAGCATATTTTTAGCAAATTTGAAGGATGAAGTATTAGCCCAGCTTAGAATACACAAACCGAAGTCCTTAGTCCAAGCTGCAGAGATGTCAATGTTGATTGAAAATAACCTAGAAACCTCTAAGAAAATACCCACCTACTCAAAAACTGTCTCCACAACCCAAATCCATACTATTCCAGCCATAGGCTATTCTCGCCTCCTCCTCCAAAAAGTACACTACCTGCTCTTATCACTGACTCGAAATCTAACACCACAACCACAACCACCACAAATACTAAAAACAACACAAACCCCAAAACAAATACTTCCACTACCAGTTTTAAAAAACCTACCCCTGCAGAAATTGAAGAAAGAAAAAGGAAGGGTCTCTGTTTTTGGTGTCAAGCCAAGTACACCCCAGGTCATAAATGCTTTAAGTCTCAGTTGTATAGCATTATGGTGGGTAATGGTGAAGAGGAAGAACCTGCTTCTGACTACCATGTAGAAGAAATAGTAGATCCTGGTGAGTCTAATGATTTATTAACTGGAGTAATTGAAAGCCCTGAGCAGCCTATGATATCGCTCAATGCCATTTATGGTACTACAGGTTTCCAAACCATGAGAGTTTGCTGCCTGATTAAGAATCAACAACTGATTATTCTAGTAGACTCTAGAAGCACCCATAACTTTATTGATGGGAATGCTGTTAAGGCTGTTGGATTAAAGATTGATGCTAAGGCTAGGACTGAAGTAACTATTGCAGATGGGACTCCTATCTTAACTTGGGGTTCTTGCAAAAACTTGAAATGGGAAATGCAGGGAATGAGTTTCAGTTCAGACTTCATGGTACTTCCAGTAAGAGGGTGTGACATGGTATTGGGCATACAATGGTTAATCACCTTAGGACCTATAATTTGGGATTTTTCTGTACTGTCTATGCATTTTCAGTATAAAAAAGAGTGGAAGTTGTTACAGGGGCTAGTTCCTGGTCACTTGCACTTTAGTCAGACCAAACAGATTTTAAAGCAGTTACATTAAATGATGGTGAGCAAGCAACACCAACCTTGCACCTTGATGCTTACCGAGAATTCACAGTCTCAACTGAAACTAAAGGGATCTGATAAGGTAGAAACAGCTTTACAACAGCTATTAGATCAGTATTCTGGATTGTTTGAAGAACCTAAGGGGTTGCCTCCACCTAGGCCCTAGGATCATAGAATCCCGCTTAAGGATGAGTCCAAAACTGTAAAAATTCGACCCTACAGGCATCCAAGCATTTAGAAGGATGAAATAGAGAAGATAATCAGAGAAATGCTGGAGTCAGGCATTATCAGACATAGCAGCAGCTCGTTTGCTTCTCCCATAGTTATGGTGAAAAAAAAAGATGGGTCATTGAGGATGTGTGTGGACTATCGCCAGTTGAACCAACTCACTATAAAGGACAAGTTCCCTATTCCACTCATTGAGGAACTGTTAGATGAGCTCACTAATGCAAAATACTACACTAAGCTAGACTTGAGGTCAGGCTATCATCAGATCAGGATGCATAAAGAAGATATACATAAAACAGCCTTCAAGACCCATGAAGGCCACTATGAGTTTCTGGTGATGCCCTTTGGGCTGACCCATGCACCTTCCACATTCCAAGGAATCATGAATAAGCTATTCAAACCATACCTTAGAAGGTTTGTTCTAGTTTTTTTCGATGATATTTTGATTTATTCCATTGACTGGGAGCAAAATTTGAATCACCTTGCACATGTTTTTAAAGTATTGCAGATCAACAAGTTGTACATTAAGAAGTCCAAATGCGTATTTGCAGCCACTGAGGTTGAATATCTGGGGCATATAATTTCTCACCTAGGAGTTTCAATGGATGACAGCAAGGTTAAATGTATCTTGGATTGGCCAGTACCTGCTTGTGTCAAGGACCTCAGGGGATTTTTGGGCCTAACAGGCTATTACATGCGCTTTGTAAGGAATTATGGGGCTATTGCTAAGCCACTTACAGAGCTGTTAAAGAAGGATGCTTTTATATGGAACGAGGAAGCTTTGCAGGCCTTTGAGCAACTTAAAAAGATAGTATCTTCAGCTCCAGTTCTTGCTTTGCCCAATTTTAAGCAGCCTTTTGTATTGGAAACTGATGCCTCGGGTGTTGGGGTAGGGGCAGTATTAAGCCAAAATGGAAGACCCATAGCTTTCTTCAATCGAGCTCTCGGTCCCAAACATTTATCACTTTCTGTTTATGAAAAAGAAATGCTTGTAGTATTGATGGCTGTAAAGAAGTGGAATTCTTATTTATCTAGGAGGCATTTCACTATTAAAACAGATCACCAAAGCTTAAAGTTTCTGTCCAATCAATAAGCTACCACACCGGCAACAGCTTTGGGTGACAAAAATGATGGGCTATGATTATGATGTGGTTTATAGAAAGGGGACAACCAATGTGGTGGCAGACATTCTATCAAGGAAACCAAGCAATGCCTCAATGTCCCTAATGGTTCTCACTTCAATTCAAACTGAATTATGGGAGAAAATTCAACTATCATGGGAGAAGGACAACCAACTAAAGAAATTGATACAATACTTACAGGGAGGACAACTCCAAAATTATAAGTACACATGGTCAGGCAAGCAACTACATAGAAAGGGGAAGCTTGTGGTGGGTAATGATGCTGAACTGAGGAAGGAATTACTTCAATATTTCCATGACAGACCACTTGGGGGTCATGCGGGGAATCATGCCACTCTTAGCAGAATTGCGTCAATTGTGTATTGGAAGGGATTAAGGAGAGATGTAAGGGCCATGGTGAAAGAATTTTATGTATGCCAGAGACACAAAAATGAACACATGGCATCTCCGGGATTGCTACAGCCACTACCAATTCCAGAAAAAGTATGGGAGGATATCTCCATGGATTTCGTGGAGGGATTGCCTAAGTCCAGTGGTAAGGATTCTATATTAGTAGTGGTGGACCGCCTGAGTAATTATGCTCACTTCATCCCTCTTGCACATCCTTTTACAGCCATAGATGTAGCTCAAGCTTTCATGGATCATGTCTTTAAACTACATGGTATGCCTGCTACTATAGTTTGTGATAGAGACAGGATTTTTGTAAGCACTTTTTGGATGAGCTCTTGAAAAGGCAAAATGCGAAGCTGAAGACTTCCACTACTTATCATCCTCAGACTGACGGGCAAACTGAAGCAGTGAACAAATGCCTAGAGTCCTACCTGAGATGCATGACTAGTGAAAAACCTAAGGAATGGTGTAAGTGGCTACCCTTGGCATAATGGTGGTATAATACCAATTACCACTCATCCCTCAATTCAACTCCTTATGAGGTGGTATATGGACAGAAACCTCCTCTCCAACAACCTTATCTAGCTGGTTCTTCACCTGTGGAAACTGTTGATAGAAGCTTAAGTGCAAGAGAAGCTGCGCTAAACATGTTTAAGTTTTACTTAGCTAGAGCTCAGAACAGAATGAAGCTCATGGCAGATAGAAAGAGGTCGGATCAAGAATTCCAGGCTGGCAATTGGGTCTATGTCAAACTTCAACCATACAAACAACAATCAGTGGCCAATAGAAGCTGTATCAAGCTATCAACAGAGTACTTTAGGCCTTATAAGGTAACAAAAAGAATTGGGAAAGTGGCATACCAGCTGCAACTCCCTCCTACTGCCAAGGTTCATTCAACCTTCCATGTCTCCCAGCTTAAGAAACATGAGGGTAAGGTACCTACTGTTATTGATCTACCTATGCTAAGTGAGGATGGAACATTGGTTAAGGAGCCAATTAGTATTATAGATAGAAGAATGGTGAAGAGAGGCAATGTTGCAGTTACTGAAGTTTTGTTCAACTGGTCTAACACCTTTCCTGAAGATGCTACTTGGGAAGTGTGGTTAGATTCGCAAGCAAAATATCCAGCTTTTAATCCTTGAGGTCAAGGATCGTTTGATGAAGGATGGTGTTGTCACGGGCTTGCTTTATTAGTATGATATCAGTAGCTTAATTTTCTGTTGTTTTTTGTTATTTAATTATGTAAGGGGAAAAGGGATACTAGGACAGCCTGTTAGTTTTGCCAGCTAGCTACTGTTGGCTGAGAGTGGGATATACAAAAGATGCTTTCACAATGTAATCCTTATCCTTGCCATTTTAATGAAAAGTATTGACTCTCTATCTTATCTCATTCTCTCCATCTGTCTTATCTCTTTCTTCTCTTCTTTCTTTTTTTCTAACCTAGTTCTATAACGAGCTAACAAAGCTCGTTACATCTTCCTTCGATCCCTTGCCTGAGTCTCGTCCAAGAAGCCTTCTTTACACTGAAATAACCCCAATATCGCAATGCCCATCCTCTCAAACATAAAAGCCCCCAAGAAATTCGAAGAAAAAGACTCGATATGGGCTTCGAAGATGAAGAACAAGATTCGGTTTTTTTTTGGGGTTTCCAAAGCAAGAAAAAAAAGTGGTTTGATTTGGGTGGTACTCAAGCAAAGTTTTCACTCTTCAAGTTAGGTCATTTTCCATTATTTCCCTTCTCTTTTTTAAACCGAAAAATGGAGCTTTCGAATCCCTTTTTAGCGTCAAAGAAATGGTCTGGTGAAGAGCCGGAAGAAGCAACTTGTGAATTTACCTGAAGAACGAAATGAGTGATCAGAGAAAGAGTATTAGTTTTAAGAGAAGTTTTTTTTTTCTTTTTTTTTTGCTAGAGAGAGAGCTCCAGTTTTTTTTTTTTTTTTTTTTTTTTTTCGAGAGAGTGATCCAAGTGTTGTGTGTATTCCCCCTTTTCCATTGGGAGCAGGTGAGGAGGATAACGATGAGCTTGGTGAGCTGTCCTCCCAGTCGGCTTCCTTGAACCTTCCTCCTAATTTCTCTAATTTTCATTTTTTACTTATTACTTATTAACGAGATCAGATATTTTGGCTGCTTTGTCGTTTTGTGCAGGTCATAAATGGTATAAGGAAGAGGGAGGATGTATTGCGTCATCATGGTCAATGTTCAAGGGGATTTCTGTTGCTTGTTGTCGTTGTTTTCTTTTACCATTTAACGATTGGAGAATTTTGGGTATTCTGTCTTTTTGTATGAGCTGTAGTGTATGAATGGAACTTAGGCTAATCTTAAAAACCAATGGTGACCCATCCCCAAGGTAAATCTTCTTCCCTTATCTCTGTTTCTGTTCGCTGCGAAAATCATGTTTATTTCTTTCGAAATGCTCTGCCCAATTTTGCTTGAAACCAACTGTTTTTACCTTGGTCTTGATGGTGGCAAGAACTTATTGGAAATTAAATGTGAGTGGTGAATGAGTTGTGCAAATGCATGCCGGAAATGTAACTAATAATGTCAATGTGCATAGAAAACTGTATCATCATGGCTTGAAGGCTACATGCTGCAATGTGATGAACCATTACTATGCTTAGGCTATAACTAGATGCAATGCGATGTGACTACTGTCTACAATGATACATGCTGAAATGTCTAAGCTAAATCGTCTATGTTCTTTTTGTGTTCCTTTCCTTCCTTTGTTGCTCTGTTATACTGTAGAATAATGCCATAAAAATGCCCAAATTCCCCTGCCTTTTACAAGATAAACACTTGACTTGATTTGGAATTTTCTTGTTGTTGGGGCTCTTTTGTAGATGTCTTCAAAAAATCATATCTTTCCCATCCTAGCTCCAAATTACGTGTTTTTGCAGGCTATGGAAAGCTTGCAAAGTGCTCCTCAATCTTCATGAAGACCATTTTGGTAATTAGGGTCGTTTTGGGTTCCAATTTTCCAATCTCCCTGGACTGCGATTTTCTGCCCAGAATTTTGCCCTTTTTCTGGTCTGGACTGCGGGGCCCTTATCTCATTCATCCCAACTTCAAAAAGTGTCATTCTTGTGCTCAAATCGAAGCCCCGAGAGTCCTCTACAACTTTTGTTTACAAAGTTTTTCCGTTTGAATTTGCCCTTTCCTTGGACTGCGCTGTTGAGAGTTCACTTGCGTACTTGCCTTGTTGTTTGACTCTTTGTTTTTTTTTTTGCTTTGTTTTGAGGAGCTAGGTAAGCTGCTTTGGTGATGCAATCAACAACAAAAAGAAGAGAATTGTCTTGAGTGAGCTTGTAATTCAAATGTTTCCTTATCTTCATCTTTCAATGTAATCAACAAAGAAACATTCAATTTTTACGTACTGCCCTTCAAATATCAAGGTGTGAATGATGTATAATGATATGCATGAAACTAAAAGTGTGTAATACAAAGTGTCATGCCATATGAGATTACCACAACTTCTAATATGCCTTCTAATTATGGTGCTAATTTAAAGGGACTAATTAGACATGCAAAGTAGGAAAGTGCTTTACTAACCAAAATGCCAACTCCATTTTCATGTGTCCTTTTTTTTTAATTAACACTATCTTCAAAATTATGCGGATTTCACTTATGCAATGTCTAACTAATTGCTAAATTGAGGGTTAATTAATCAATGAACTAAATTGAGCTTAAGCTACATGATTAAAATGCAACAATACTAAATTATTAAATGAAGCTAAGTTGAAATATGCAAAAATGCCAAAGGTGCACATTAAGATTTTTTGGTTTTTTTCAAATGCAATTTTGATGACTAAAACGAATTAGCTAATCTAAATTATAAGTGGACTTAAAATGACCAAAATACCCCTAAATGCAAAAATGACAAAGATGCCCCTGAATGTAAAAATGACCAAAGTGCCCCTGAGTGACCCTAATGCCAAATAAGAAATAAATTGATTTAAATTAAAGGATACCAGACAAAAATGGGTGTCTACACTTTCTCATTTTCACTCTCTCACAAGAAGGACACACACACTCATTCATTCACTCAGAGTCTCTCATTTCTCTCTTAAAGTTCCAGAAGCACAATAGAGTTCAGAGGAAGGTTTTGGGGTTTAGAAAATTAGCAGTTTTGGGTGGTGAACATGCGAGGTTCGAAGGTTAGGGGTTCGGGTATTTGAGGCTTTCCATTCAAGTTAACATTTCAAAGAACCAAGCGGTGAGAAGGCAAGGATAAAAGGGTAGAGCAACATACCGAAAGATGGAGGCCATTCGACGGTGGAATTTGCAGGATCGATAGTTAGATCTTGGTTCGGTCTCGGTTTATTTCGGCGAGTTAGAGGCTCTTTAGGGTGGAACGGATACCAGATCTGGAAATACAGCGTAGAAAGGAAGCTTCCGGTGCCCTTCAGGTTTGAAAGATGGTCGTTGATAGCTTCAACGCGGTGAGCCGACGACAGAGTCGTCTCAGGCGGCGGCGGCAATTGAGGGTTCAATAGGGTTTTCAGAGGAAGAAGAAAGTTAATAGGAAGAAGAAGAAAAGGAAGGAAAAGGGCCTTTATAGCCCGTACAATCATCCCCAAAAATGACGCAGTTATAGTAAATACACGACCGAATCCTCAATCTCAGGTATGAATTCTCACTCTCCTTCAATTTAGTCCTCAATTTGATGCACTTAAGTCCTATAGTTCGTTAGCGTTCCCAATTAGGTCCCTTGTTCGAGAAAACAATGCAATAGAATCCCATCAATTTTAGTTTCCATTTGATTTAGCCCCTGAATTTGGAAAATCTAGTCAATTAAGCCGTCAATTTAAAGTTTTGATAAAAATGTTAGTAATATATTTTACTAATTATGTGGAAAACTCAACAAATCTTGAAAAAAAGTATGCTATATTCTTGAGATGCATTTTAAATTTCCTTAAATATTATTGATGCCATGTTCATTTAAGAAAAAACAAATTGACACCGATGATGGAATAATCGGTTGAAATGTTGACAATATTTGTCCATTTAAATCCGAATTTCCTAGGCTTGAGGCATTTATTTGGGGGTCTTACCAATCAAGTGGAAGGTGCCCAAATAGTGCCTCTCGTATAAACACTTGGTAAGATATGATTAAACCGGAATACATGCATCATATGCACAGTTAAAGCCTTAATCCAGTGTAATTAAGAAAATTAAGAAAAGCAAACACAGTTAAGGTCTTAATTCAGGGTAATTAAGAAAAGTAAACACAGTTGGGGTCTTAATTCATGGTAATTATGAAAAGTAAACACAGTCAAGGACTTAATTCAAGGAAATTAAGTAAAGGCAGTCAAAGACTTAATTCAAGGTAATTAAGTAAACATAGTAAAGAACTTAATTCAGGGTAATTAAGTAAAAACAGTTAAAGGGCTTAATTCAGGGAAATTAAGTAAAAGTAGTTAAAGGACTTAATTCAGGGAGATTAAGTAAAAGCAGTTAAATGACTTAATTCAGGGAAATTAAGTAAAAACAGTTAAAGGACTTAATTCAGGGAAATTAAGTAAAAGCAGTAAAGGACTTAATCTAGGGTAATTAAGTAAAAGCAGTAAAGGGCTTAATTCAGGGAAATTAAACAAAAGCAGTTAAAGGACTTAATTCAGGGAAATTAAGTAAAAGTAGTTAAAGAACTTAATTCAGGGTAATTAAGTAAAAGCAGTAAAGGGCTTAGTTCAGGGAAATTAAGCAGTAAAAGACTTAATTCAGGGTAATTAAGTAAAAGCAGTTAAAGGGCTTAATTCAGGGAAATTAAGTAGAAGCAGTTAAAGGTTTTAATTCAAGGAAAATTAAGTAAAAGCAGTAAAATGATCTAATCCAGGGTAATTAAGTAAAAACAGTTAAAGGACTTAATTCATGGTAATTAAGTAAAAGTAGTAAAGGACTTAATTCAGGGAAATTAAGTAAAAGCAGTCAAGGACTTAATTCAGGGTAATTAAGTGAAAGTAGTCAAGGACTTAATTTCAAGGAAATTAGCTAAAGATAAGCACATACTTAATTTCAAGGAAGGAAATTAGGTAAAGATAAGCACAGACTTAATTTCAAGGAAATTAGGTAAAGATAAGCACAGACTTAATTTCAAGGAAGGAAATTAGGTAAACAAGCATAGACTTAATTTCAAGGAAATTAGGTAAAGACAAGCACAGACTTAATTTCAAGGAAGGAAATTAGGTAAAGACAAGCACAAACTTAATTCAGGGTAATTAAGTAAATCAGCAAAGACTTAATTTCACAAGAATTAAGTGAAATCAGCAAAGACTTAGTCCAAAGATGATTAAGTAAAATCAGACAAAAACCTAACCCAAGGGGATTAAGTAGGGAAAAGGACTTAATTTCAAGGAAGGAAATTAAGTAGAGTCAAGGATTTAATTTCAAGGAAGGAAATTAAGTAGAGTCAATGACCTAATTTCAAGGAAGGAGATTAAGTAGAGTCAAGGACTTAATTTCAGGGAAGGAAATTAAATAGAGTCAAGGACTTAATTCAGGGTAGTTAAGTCAAGTTAGGGACTTAATTCAGGGTAATTAAGTAGCGTCAATAAAGGAACTTAATTCAGGGCCATTAAGTAGCGCCAATAAAAGGCTTAATTCAGGGTAATTAAGTGGAATAAATAAAGAGCTTAATCTAAAAAGAGATTAAGTAAAATAATAAAAGGGCTTAATTTATAAAAATTGAGTCAATAAAAGAAGGGAATAATGAGACGGCTTAATCTAAAGAGAATTAAGTCAAGATAAAAGGATTAGTGACATCGGCCTAATCCGGATAATTAAATAAAAACAAAATAACAATTTGGACTAAATAGAGAACAAATTGAGGCCGATTATAACTCGTTTAAAGAGTAAGAATGATAATATCGGACATGAATAGGCTTAAGAATAGAAACAACCAAACGATAGAGACCCATAGTTAATCCTAGACCACTCAGTGCCGTCGTTTCGACGGGCGTCGTGGGGGTGCTAATCCTTCCCCACGCGTACCCGACTCCCGAACCTTAGACTCTGGTTAAGCAGACCTTATTAGATTTAGTATCACCTTTGTCTAACATAGGTTAATATTAAACCTAATAATCAAATAGGTGGCTAATCACACCTAGGTTAAAAAAAAGATTAGTGGCGACTCCCATATGAACCTTAATAGTTTCCCCCCAAGTCGTCAAACGGCGGGGTTCGGTCACCCCGGTCTCGCACATTGCGACACTTGGGCATCTTAAAGAAAGGTGTTATGAACTGATTGGCTATCCGGCTGATTGGGGTATAAGGGGTAATAGAGGAATAGGTCGTGGGGGACGTCGACAATAAAGGGCAGCGCACATTGCAACTTCAGGGACAGGTACTAGTTCTAGCCAACAAGTAGTGGTTGGCACGAACAACCAAATTTCTGGATTAACACATGAGCAAATTACACAGCTGCTTTCTTTGCTTGGCTCTGAAAAGAAGCTGAGCGCATCAACTAATTTTGTCGGTAATCTTTCCATTTGTAATATTTCCTCTGATTTGGATTTTAGATTCTGGAGCCTCAAACTATTTGGTCTGCACTAAAGCCAGCTTGATGAATTCGCAGCCATTAAATCCTAAAGTTGCCATCAGTCTTCCAAATGGCCATCAATTACATGTTTAATCTTACGGAACTCTCCACCTTAATGACAAAATCAGACTTGATAATGTGTTATATGTTCCATCTTTCACCTGCAATTTAGTTTCCATCAGCAAAATTGCAAAACCTTAAACTGTGTAGCCTTATTCTTTCCTACCTTTTGTGTGTTGTAGGACCTTACTACGAAGACTCTAATTGGAGTGGGTAAAGAACGAGATGGATTGAACTACTTTGGGGGATTTCATCTACCGTTAGTTTCTTGCAATATTGTTAGGAGGTCAATGAAACTTTGGTATAGTAGATTAGGTCATTGTTCCTTTCAACGTTTATCAATGATTCCTCAATTATCAAAATTTCCTTTTCAATCACATGATTAATGTTGTCATTCTTGCCATAGAGCAAAACAAACTCGTTTGCCTTTTTCATTGAGTAATAGTAAATCTCAAGTTCCTTTTGAGTTAATTCATTGTGACATTTGGGGTCCTTATCGACATCCATCTAATTCTGGTGCACGTTTCTTCTTGACTTTGGTGGATGATTGCACTCGGTGTACTTTGGTATACCTAATGAAAAATAAATCTGATATTTGTCATTGTTTCCAAACCTTCCATGCCTTAGTTCAAAACCAATATCACACCACCATCAAAAGGCTTTGAAGTGATAATGCGCGGGAAATAGTGGAAGGACCTATGAAAACCTTCTTGGAGGAAAAAGGGATCTTCCATTAAACTTCTTGCATTGACACTCCACAACATAATGGGGTGGTGGAACGCAAACATAGACATCTTTTAGAGGTCTCTAGAGCACTTTGTTTTGAAGCCAATCTTCCTATTCATTTTTGGGGTGAGTGTGTCCTTACTGCTGCTTACCTTATAAACATCACACCTACACCAAAATTACTGGGAAAAACACCATATGAAGCCTTATTCAATAAACCACCCAAGTATGACCGGTTATGTGTTTTTGGTTGTCTTTGTTATGTGATGAAACGTTGCAAATGCTGATGAGGATTCTCGTGGGGTTCTCCATGAAAGATTGGTAGCAAAGGGATCACACCTGGTTTTATTTCGTAAAACAAATCCATTTCTGGATAATCAATACAGTGGGACTTCATCTCACAATTGAGATTCAACTCCCTTAAAGTAAGTGGTTGCTCCATTGTCTCGAAAATCTAACTCCAAGAAAACAAATACTAGAAAGAAAAATTTAGCACTAAAACGAAAAATAAAAATAAAAATAAAACAAAAATAAAAATAAAATAACGAAAAAGAAAAAGATAAGGGTAAGAAATCCTTAGGTAGTAATTTGTCTCCAATCTTTTTGTTGCTTCCTTCCTTCCCCGACAACGGCGCCAAAATTGTGATCGGTCATTGAACAAATCACAAAATAAATCCCCACAAACCTATAACTATTAGTTAGGGCAAGTAGGGGTCGAATCCACAGAGAAGGTAGGAGCAAATCAAAGGCAAATCGTACAAAAGAAAGTCTTACCAAAAGGGGATTTTTAGGATTTTCGAAATAGGTAAATTAAATTAGAAAACAATTATGTAAATCTAAACTAATGACTAAGAAAACAATTTAAAAGAAACATTTAATTAAAAGCATACTTCTTCTCCTTTAGGTAATTATTTTGATCAAGTAAACCATGGATCATAGACACAAAACATGAATTTGACTTAAATTGCAATCAATTAAGAATCATAAATCATCCCAAATCGGTATATAGCCTAAGACGTAGACATCAACTTTCATTGAAACAAAGTAATCCTCTTAATATCTTAAACAACTCCATTTGAATAATTGGTATAGGAACAGACGTAATGCTAATTCCATCATGCTAAGAAGATTAACCTGCATCTCGCTGACAATTAACCTCTAATGTTATAATCTATGGTTTCAGCCCTTCATATAACAAGCATTAAGTTTTATTAATCCACATGCATGATAAATCAATACCAAACTTGCCTACATCAATTTCCATCTCGGCCTAAAGATTTCAACAAGGTTTGATATCCAATTGAACCTAGGACTCCTAGAATTACAATTGTTACTTGGATCAACTTTAACTTGACTCAAGCTACTTGAATCTAACTATAGCATTCATATTATCAAGACAAGGTGGCCATCCAAATCTATCAAAACATAAATGATCGGACCAAAATTATGCATATTTTTATGGTCATTTTCCTATGCTTTTAGGGTATTTTATGCTTGATTATGCCTTATATTTGTGTTTATAGGGGTTAAAGTGAAGAAAAGTGCAAAATCACCATTTTTGTACCTTTTTGTACCTTTTTGGATGATTATTTACACAAATATTTTCCAAGGATATTTTGGATGAAGAATGGAGCCAATATGTTCGTGATTGAAGAGCTTGAAGAGTCAATTTTATCATCATAAGATTGATTTTCAAGAGTTTGAAGCAAAGAAGCAAAGTTGAATTTCAAGGCAAGAAAACATGTCAAGATGTGTCATAGCACTGGAGTACATGGGTCGCGAGGCAAACCACATGGGGCGCCAAACATAGCACATGGGCGCCCAACGCTAGTCGAGACATGCCACCAGCAAGCACATGGGCACTGGCGACATGGGGGCTGAGAGCAACGCCCTGGGCGCACAAGCCAACCACATGGGCGCCCAGGGGGAGTCGGGATGCAGCCATGCGCGCACCAAGCATGCCACCATGCGTGTCTTCACCTTGAAGCCTCTTCACTTGTTTCCAGATTTGGCTACCTTTCTGTATTTTGGCCATAACTTTTTATCCAGAGCTCCGTTTGAGGCGTATGAGTAGCCGTTGGAAAGCTAACTCCAAGATCTACAAATTTCGTGTTTTGGTCGAAGCCCAGTTTTGCCGTTTTCGTGGACTAAAATGCCCCTGAAGTCAGCGGACAGAAACTGTCCTAGGCCTTTTATGCGGGATTGATCCAATTAAGCCCAAATTATTATTTGGACTAGCTTGAAGACTTGGAGAGCAGCCCAGCACGTCCTTAGGGTTTATTTAGCTCTAAATTAACCCTAAGCCACCCTCTATAAATACCCTCTTAAGTCTAAAACCCTAGCCAACTTTTGGAGAGGAACCTAGCATATCATACATTTTTTCCCTAGGTTTTTGCGATTGGAAGAGGAGAGGCAGCCGCCGGCCTCAAGTATTGTAAGTCTCCCATGGATTGCTTGCAATCCATGAGTAGCTAAACTTTTATACTTCTTTTCCTTTGATACTTTTGATCAATGAATTATTGGTGAGACTTTTGTTTTTAATAATTTGAGCTTTTTCCGTTTGAATATGTTTCTTATCTCTATGCTTCATCTTATGTGTTCATACTTTGATTGATTTGGTGTGCAACATATCTTGAGATTTATGAATACTATAGTTAGATTCAAGTAGCTTGAGTCAAGTTAAAGTTGGTCCAAGTAACAATTGTAATTCTAGGAGTCCTAGGTTCAATGGGATATCAAACCTTGTTGAAATCTTTAGGCCGAGATGAAAATTGACGTAGGCAAGTTTGGTATTGATTTATCATGCATGTGGATTAATAAAACTTAATGCTTGTTATATGAAGGGCTGAAACCATAGATTATAACATTTGAGGTTAACTGCAGTGAGATACGGATTAATCTTTTTAGCATGTTGGAATTAGCATCACGTCTGTTCCTATACCAATTATTCAAATGGAGTTGTTTAAGATGTTATGAGGATTACTTTGTTTCAATGAAAGTTGATGTCTACGTCTTAGGCTATATACCGATTTGAGATAATTTATGATTCTTAATTGATTGCAATCTAAGCCAAATTTATGTTTAGTGTCTATGATCCATGATTCACTTGATCAAAGTAGTTACCTAAAGGAGAAGAAGTATGCTTTTATCAATTGATTATCTCTTTAATCATTTTCTAGTCAATTATTTATTTGTTTTCAATTCCAATTGCAAAAATCCAAAAATATCTTTTCTAGGTTAGAATTTCTTTTGTAAGATTTAACTTTGATTCGTACCTTCCCTGTGGATTCGACCCCTACTTGCCCTAGCTAAGTAGTCATTCTATTTGTTATTGGTTTGTGGGGAATTTATCTTGTGATTTGATCAACGACCGATCACAATTTTGGCGCCGTTGCCGGGGAAGGTTTACGTAATTGAAGGCAAATTATTACTTGAGAATTTCTCACCTTTATCTTTTAATTTTTCGTTATTTGTCTTTTCAATTTTTAGTTTAGTTAATTTTTCTTTACTTTTTATTTATTTTCCAAGTTACTTGTTATTGTTGGATTCTTTGTTTAAGTTCTTTCTAGGTGTTGTATGTCAAATACAAGGAGTAGTGGTACCAAGGACTTAGAATTCAATTCTGAGACTGAACGTACACTCTTTGCACTAAGGAAGGAGAATTTGTTTCGAGAGCAAGGAGGAGATTCGTCAACACCAAGTTCTCAAGCTAGCTCTCCACGATCCACCACTTCTTCTTCAAGTTTGGAATCACAACCCCCAAGAGAAAACATGGCCGAAGAAAACAACAACAATAGGACTTTGAGGGAACTTGCTGTTCCAAATGTGACTACACAGCGCTTAGCAATTCAATACCCAACCAATGAAGAAAATTTTGAGATCAAGTCTGGATTCATTCATTTATTGCCAAAATTTCATGGTATGCCTGGAGAAGATCCACATCAATATCTCACAGATTTTCAAATTGTTTGTTCATCCATGAAGATGCAAGGTATCTCTGAGGAGCAATTCAAACTTAGAACTTTTCCTTTTACCCTTATGGATCGTGCAAAGGATTGGTTGTACTACATGCCTAGTGGTTCAATCACTTCTTGGACGAGCCTTAAGAAGTTGTTTTTGGAAAAATTCTTTCCTGTTCATAAAGTCTCAAGCATTCGAAAGGAGATAAGTGGAATTAAGCAATCCCAAGGCGAGACTATGTACGAGTTTTGGGAACGTTTCAAGAGGTTGTGCTCAAGTTGTCCAAATCATCAAATTCCTCAACAATTGCTTATTCAGTATTTCTATGAAGGTTTACTCCCATTTGATAGATCTTCCATAGATTCTGCAAGTGGAGGGGCTTTCAATCGACAAGACTCCCACCAATGCTTGGACTTTGATCGAGAACATGGCTGCCAACACACAACAATTTTGGTACTCGAGAGAATTGTGCACAAAGAGATGGAAACATTAGGAAGATCAATGAAGTCTCAACCCATTCCTCTATATTGGAGCAACGAATTGAGGAAGCAAATCAACAAATCGCTTTGCTCACTGATTGGTCAAATTGAACTTATCAAGTGTGCAAAAGGTTGTGGATTTGTTCATTAGGACATCACATGGATAAGTGCCTAGTTGGTCGAAGAATGATGTGGAAGAAATCAATGCTTTAGGAATGCAAGAGGGATTTCAAAGGAAACAAGAGTCA
>AWWV01006217.1:0-14013 GCA_001974805.1 Corchorus capsularis
TGGCTTATGAATCCCTTTTGCGCAGACAAACATGCAGTTCATAAATTCTATGGCTCCAGGACAGGCATTGGGTGAGTTACTTCAGGTGCGTTTATATGGTAAATTTAAACTTGTAGTGAAATTTTCTGAGATTTTATATGTATGAGTATATGCAGTCCATAGAGATGTCTTGCCTTGAATAAATTATTTTCTAAAATATATGATTATGTGTAAAAATTATGGCGTCATTGTATTCAAAAGGATTTAAAGGATAACGACAAGCTTCTTAAGGTTCCTCTTGAATGGGTTACTCCATTTTCTGTAGTGAACAAATTAGCAAGGTCTGCATTTTTGTTTTATTTTCCCAATATTTGATAATTATTTGGATTGGAGTTCTTATAGGGAATGTGACTATCCTGAATCCTCGTATACAAGTGAAATTTCATTTCTTCATATAGTTTTAGCCTCGTCTTTTCTTCTTTTTGTTCTAAACCTTAATTCTATATGAGAGGAGCATCTTTGTTCTATAGTTGTGATCCTCCTTTTCATGTATTTGTTTGATTAGCAGTTGTCACCTAGTTTTTGAGCTTGAAACTTGAAACAAAATGATCTTTATATATTTAAATAAACAAATAGAGTACATTCATTTAGTAGGCCAAGAAGGTTTTTCTTGTCAAATCTTGCCAATGATGTGGTTTCCTTTTATAAATCCTCTTATAATTGCTTATGCTATGACAATGTATGCTGTGGTTTCTTTGTCCTTGGTTGATTGCCAAACTCATCCTAATTTTTAATAATATAGTAATTACATGATTTTGCTATGTTTTATAAAAGTAGATTCTGGATGGGTTAAAGTTAACATATAAACTAGAATGAATTAATAGCTCATTTTTACTATTCTGTTCATTAGCAGCTTCCCTTGATTTTTGATTGAATGTATACATCATTTATCATCATGTATAAATGATGCTATATTCTCTGTTTTTGCAGCTTAATATAATTGGTCATCGCCATGGACTAAGTGTTGAAGAGACAAAGGACTTGTGGGTTCAAGCTGACATTGATGGTAATGCTGTTGTTGACTATAAAGAATTTAAGGTAACTCTCATTGAAGTTTGTCTTGAGTTTTGACTCTTATTTTAAAGAATCACTATGTTTTTACTAATGATGAAGTCTTGAGAAAAAAATTTGAGTGTTTTGGCATTATGCCATGGTCCATCCAGAGTTTGATCATGTACATTCTGGACAGACCCAGTATTGAAAAACAAACACTACATATATTGTGTGGTTTAACTCAAATTGCTATCAATTCTATTAGGCATATTTATCATATATAATGTTACTTATACTGATGAATTATGACTTTGCAGCAACGAATCTGGAATCCTTCATGGTCAGAGCAAAGAGACAACACAACAATGAAGTCCAAGATGGAGGTGTTGATAGACATTATAAGAAGGAACAAGCTACTGGTTTTAGTGTGAAGAACGCAGTCCTATTAACACTTTTGTGATCCAGCAACATAGTAAGCTGGACTTATTAACTGCTACCAATTTGTGTTTATGATGCTTGTAGCCTTGTACTCTTATACAGTTAAAATAAATAATCTTATCCCTTTTACATTTTTTGCATATTATTTTTTCTTGTTATATTTTTATTATATATTCATTTACACTATTTTAATTATATAAAATACCAAAAATTGGCATGGTAAATTGAAAAGAAATTTTTTTCAAATTCTTGAATTCTTCGTCGCAAAATCTGTCAGTAAAATGAGATGGAAAAAGACATGATCATAGTGGTCGCAAAAAGTGCGACCGAATTGCATGTTTGGTCGCAATGAATTTGAGACCCGTCTAATTGCGACCGAAGGGTGCCAGTCGCAGTGTCGGTCACTATCTTTGATTTGCGACCAAATTTGAAAATTTTCGGTCGCAATTTACCGTCGCAAATCCGTGTTTTTTTTGTAGTGTTCAAGTTGGATTAGATGTCATCTTAGAGTAGAATCCAAGTCAAAATAGGATTCTGGAATTTTCTAGATTTCTGCAGAAACTTCGACTTGAAATTCGGGCTTGAAGATGGCAGATCTGGGCTTTGCACTTCAAAAGAAAGTTGTAGAGCTCGGAGTTAACTTTCCAACGGCTACTCATGGACTTAAAACGGACATCTACGCAGAAAATTATGGCCTTTCTACGAAGACTGCGCTGAAACCGGGTTTATATCGCAAATCTGCGGGATTATTGCGGGATTTGGATATTCTTTTGGATATTAGGCCTACAAATTGAGATTTTAACTCCAATTATAGGTTTATATGGGCTGAGTATATTCCCATATAAATTATCCAAAAATCCTCAACTTCAGGGTTTCATCTGGGCTTGACTTCAATCCTTTGCAAATAAGCTCCAAATCTTCAATTTTTACTTCTTGAATAAATTCTTCAATTGGCTTCAAATCTTCAAAATATCTTCAATCATGAACTTCGCATCTTCAAATTTTCATTCCAAATGGCTAAGTCCATAGTTGAGTAAAAAGTCTCCAAAATAGCTCCAAAAAGAGTGAAAAACAATAAGTTTTCACTTTTCTTGTCTTCAAGACCTAAAAACACAAATACTAGCAAAATAGGGTTAAAACACATATAAAAGTAGCAAAAAGTATATAAAAATAGTTATAAAAACATGCATAATTTTAGCTCGATCATATTTTCCCCCACACTAAATCTTTGCTAGTCCCTAGCAAACTAGTGTAGACAAACAAAAATTAAGATTTAAGATAGTAAGTCTTGTTCAAATCTTTTGAAAAACTTTGAATCACATATATATATCAAGGATTAATTCAATTATGAAATCGGAATAACAAAGAATATTAAGAGTGTCCAATTCAATAGATCAAGATATAGCAAGCATCCTCATTCTTAAGTAACTATAATTAAAGTAGCTCTAATCACTTATCATTTATTATAACTATAACTACTTCTTCCTATAAGCTTATGTCTTCATCTTTATATCCACTACTCAAACGATAGCATATCATGAATACAAATCAAGAATTTCGCATGGGTTATAATGAGTTTTCACAGGGTAATTTTTTTAGAAAAGTGAGGTTACTAACCTCAAAGTGTTCATGCTTAGGGGTTACTAACGCCCTTTATTTTATTTGTGAGGCTACTAGCACTCTAGAGGGACAATACTTCTGCCGATCCATGCCTCTTATCCTCTTCCCAAGGGTTACTAACTCCTTTTGTTTAAAGAGAAGAGTGACAACAATGAATTTTTTTTAAATTTTTAAGACAAAAGATATCTCTACTCCTCTTGTATGAAAAACACTCTTGTTTTTATGAAAAAGATTTTTAAAACTACCCTTCTAATATAGATAGTCCCCCACACTTAACTTTGACATATTCATAAAATACTCTCATAAGTGTAGTTTCAATAAAAATTAAACACGTTCTAAAAATAGACAATCATAGAAATAATCTATGGTAAGCAATTATCACAAACTTCAATTATACCTAATCTAAGAAATAAGATATCATACTATAAATCAAGTATTGAATCAAACATTCTTAAAAATTCTAAGTATACATCAATCAAAAATCAAATCAATAACTCAATATATATATAGAATTCAAAATTTGTGTCAAAATTTTCGAAAAAATTATGCCAATTTTACCAATTTTATCAATTTTATGCATATAGACTCTCTCCCCCACACTTAAAAGATACATTGTCCCCAATGTATAAACAAGCATGGAAAATCAAAGCAAAAACAAATATGCATCTTTTAAATCTTAATTAACCTATGTAACCTATATCTATATCAATATGAATCACATATCAAGGAAAAATCAATCAAAGCATTGCAAGAAAAATTAAATAGAAGGTTTAAGAAAACTTAGGGGTTTAGTCCAAGCATAAGCTCCATTCGATTTCTTCATATCGGTGAAAAGCTCCTTTTCTCCTTTGCTATGGAAATCCTAAAAAAGAAAAGAAAAGAAAAATAAAACAAAGAAAAATTAAGGGTTAGTAAAAACATTGGGTTGCCTCCCAATAAGCACCTTTCTTTAAGATCTTTGGCTAGACTGCCTTAAAGAAGGTTATTCTTCAAGGGTGAAGGAATTTTGGGTGTAATCCTTCAACAGGTCTTCAATAACTCTACTTTCTTCAATGATTTTGATAGTTTCAAGTTGAATTTTATCAAGACTTGAAAAGATTAAATCAGCACGATTTGGCGATGGCATGGATGTGACCGGCGGTGGCATGGTTGGGCGCGCGGATGGCGCAGTTGGGCACACGGATGGCTTGGCAAAGGCCGCGCATGGCCGGGCATGGTGCGCGGACAAGGCCGGGCGTGGCGCGGTGGTGTCTCGACAAGAAACTCGCATGGCCGGCTGTAGAGTGTTGGTGGAGCGGCCTGGTGCGGACATGGCCTGGTATGGCGTGGATGGATGCGCGGAAGGAGCGGACAAGGCCGAGCATGGCATGGGCGGCATAGCGGCTGGCACGGAGCATGGCGCGGATTGAGCGGACAAGGCCAGACTAAGCTTGGGCGGCTGCGCGGCATTAACTGGGCATGGCGCGGATGGATGCGCGGAAGGAGCGGGCAAGGCTGGGCAGGAGGCGCGGTAGTGGCCTGGCTCATCCGGGCATGTGGCGCGGCAAGGGCTGGTGTCGTCCGGTCATGTGGCTCGGGTGGCCGGGCTGTAGCCAGGCTAGCGCACGGGCTTGAGCTGTCTTGGCCGGTGTTAGCCGGCCATGTGATGTCGATGGCCGGGCAAGATGGCTTGTGCGGCACGGGCTTAGCCTGGCTGAGTCCTTGAGCAGTTTCCTTCGGTGTATTGGTTAACATCTGAGCAAAATTTTCCAATATCTCGTATATGTCAGCAGTGCTATGATCGAACAGGGGAATATAGATGAGAGTGTCGCCAGACAATCGATCAGAAGCTCTTAATCCTTGGTACAAGTTTTGAGCTAATCTTCTTGGATCATAACCATGATGAGGATGAGCAGCACATAGCTTCTTAAACCTTTGCCAAAATTGGGGAAAATTCTCCACTTTGCGTTGAAGAATGCTTCCAACTTTAATTCTATGTTTAAGATCTATATCTTGCTTCTTGGTTGAATTGCTTGGTTGGTCGATCTTCAGGGATGGTTGAACTTCTTTGTTGTTGACTTCTTTCTCCTTCTTGGCTTCTTTCGCTCGATCTTTCTTCTCTCTAAAGCTAGGGGGCTCAATTGCTTTAGACAAAATTTCCAATGCTTCATATGCGGCATCAGGAGTTCTATCAAACAAGGGAATATCATTGATGCTATCAACAAGAATTTGATCATCTACTCCTAATCCTTCATAGAAATAGGTAATCAAAAGTTGTTGTGATATGCCATGGTGAGGGCAATTGGCGCATAGCATCTTAAATCTATCCCATGCTTGATAAAAATTCTCATCCTTTTGTTGTTGAAAAGCAGCATGTCTTCCTTTGGAAATCTGGGCAGGTGATGTCGATGAAGAATCTTCAATGGTTCCTTTCTTAACAAACTTAGAACTTATAACATAAACAAAATTGTTAGATTTCAAAGGCACTTGAGATGAAATTCTAGGGTGGATGACTTCACCATCGAATTCCATGGTCAATGAACTATTGAATACATCAATCTTGGTATGAGAGGTCTTTTGGAAAGGTCTTCATAATAAAATAGGACATTGATCTTTCGAATACACTCCATATTCATAATGAATATGTCGATAGGAAAAATCAAATGCTCAATTTTAATTAAGATATTCTCTAAAACACCTTTGGGATAAACCAAAGATCCGTCAGCTAATTGCAGAATAACATCAGCATTCTTCAAAGGACCAAGATGTAAAGATTTGTAGAAAGAATAAGGCATCACACTTAAAGAAGCACCTAGATCAAGCATCGCATTTTCTATAATACTTCTTCCAATAGAACAAGTAATAGAAAACGTACATGGATCTTTGCACTTAGGAGGTAAACTCTTTTGAAGCACAGCAGAGACATTAGCTCCAGCGCTTACCTTACCTTGTAATCTTTTCTTGTTGGTACAAAGTTGCTTAAGGAACTTTGCATAATTCGGAATCTGTTGAATGGCATCAAGAAGTGGGATGTTGACCTCAACTTTTCGAAATATCTCCAAAATATCTTGATCATCATCTTCTTTCTTTGACTTCTTCAATCTTGATTGAAAAGGAATTAAGTTGGAATCGGTTTTAGGCTTGTTGGAATCGCACACACCTTTTCCTTTGGGTTGAGTTGCGACATCTTCTTTGTTGGAATCTTCAATCGGCGCAGCTCCTTTGTTATTGGGTTCATCTTCAATCTTGATTTCGGCAGGCACTTGTAATTTGTCTTCTTTGGTGTAGCTCGGCTCTCCTTTTTCTTGTTGATGTGCGGCAAAGTTTGGATAAGGGTCTTGCAACTCTTTTCCACTCCTTAGAGAAATTGCACTAACATTCTCTCTAGGAGGTACCTTTGGTTGCGATGGAATCCTTTGTTGACCTTGTGTCTTGAGATCACTCATATCACTAGCTAATTGACTTATTTGTTTTCTCATCATCTCCATAGCTTCTTTGATTTGTTGTATCTCGATAGCTTGTGAAGATTGAAAATTAGGTCTTTGAAAATTCATTGGCCTTCTTTAAAAATTACCTTGGTTCCCATATTGTTGACTTGGTTGCTCAGGTCTCCAATAAGGTTCAGGCTTCCTTTGGTAAGTTCCTTGTAATCCCACGGCATTGATTCCTTGCTTGTTGTCTTCCAAAGTAGGGCACTTATCAGTATAGTGTCCTTGAGAACAAATTCCACAAACCCTAGGCACACTTGAAAAATTCGCTTGGAACAAATCAGTGAGCATAGCGATTTGCTGATTCGTTTCTTGAAGTTGTTGCTCCAATGAGGTGGAATAGGTAGAAACTTCATTAATTCTTCTTGTAGGGCCTTCTCTTGAAAAGTTTTCTCTAGATCCAAATTGTTGAGTGTTTACAGCCATGTTTTCCACTAAAGTCCAAGCTTCGGCAGGAGTTTTGTTTATGAAAGCTCCTCCACTTGCAGAATCGATGGAAGATCTGTCAAACGGTAGTAATCCTTCGTAGAAGTACTGGATCAGCAACTGTTCATTGATTTGATGATTGGGGCAGCTCGCACAAAGTGTCTTGAAACGTTCCCAATATTCATGCATTGTTTCTCCATGGTGTTGCTTAATTTCGCAAATCTCCTTCCTTATGCTTGATGCTTTGTGTGCATGAAAGTACTTTTCCAAGAACAGCTTCTTAAGGCTCGTCCAAGATGTGATTGAACCCGTGGGTAGGAGGTACAACCAATCTTTTGCTCGGTCCATAAGAGTGAACGGAAAGGTTCTTAACATGAATTGATCTTCCGGAATACCTTGAATACTTGTAGATGCACAGGCAATCTGGAAATCAGTCAGATGTCGGTGAGGATCTTCTCCAGGCAAACCATGAAATTTGGGTAAAATCTGAATAAATCCAGATTTTATCTCAAAGTTTTCAGTTGTATTTGGATATTGAATGGCTAAGCGTTTGGCATTGACGTTTGGTGCAGCTAACTCTCTCAGAGTTTTGGGTTGTTCTTCTTCAGCCATGTCTTCTGACGATGTTGAAACAGTAGATCTAGGAGAACTTGGTTGAGAACTTGAATTGGATGACTCCTCTTCTTATTGTAATCGGCTTTGTGTCTTCTTCTTCTTCTGGAATAATGTTCTTTCAGGCTCAGGATTGAATTCTAAACCTTCAATACCACTACTTCTTGTCTTTGGCGTGCAACTTCCTAGAAAAATTAAACAAAACTAAAAAGAAAAATTAGCAGTAACAGTTCTTAAACAAAAATTAAAAAGCAAAATAGAAAATAATTTTTTTTATTTTAAAAGGAAAAACGGAAAAGAAATTTTTTTTTTATCGACGAAAACCCTAATTTTTTTTTAATCGCAAACTTTTTTTTTTTTAGAAAAATCGGAAAAAAGGAAAAACTCTTTTTTTTTAGAAAAAACGGAAAAACAAAAACTAATTCTTGGATCTAATCTCTATTCACTTCCTTTCAATTCCCTTCCCCGGCAACGGCGCCAAAATTTATGATCGTGTCGTCAATGACCATAAAAATAATCCCCACATAAACTAACTAAACTAGCTAGGGCAAGTAGGGGTCGAATCCCACAGAGAAGGGTTATATGATGAAAGAAGAAAATAAAGAAAAATCTTTTCCAAAAATCAATTAGAAAACAGGGGATTAGAGAAATTAATTATAAAGAAAACAATTAAACTAAAAATAAAGCAAAGCAAATTAAATCTAGATCTAAATCTAAAGCAGATTAATAAAGCAAACAATAATTATAAAGCATACTTCTTCTCCGATGGTATGATACAATCAAATTAACTATGGATCATTGATTTTAAAGGTGAATTAAACATCTTATTCTTGACTGACAACTGGTATAGGTTTCCCAACATGTATTTTAGATAAGAGGCCGATCAAAGCTGCAGTTATCCCTTTTATTCCTTCAGCAATCGATTACTTTCTCAAGGATTAAAGATCACTTAAGAACAAAGCATTAAGAACAGTTAATTTTACACACATGCCTACAAAGTAGAACCATACGAAGAACAATTTCTCGGCCTCCGATAGACAAATACCCATCAGGCTGCGATCAAACAAACCTGATTTGCTACACACAATCAAACTTGAGTGGTCAATTCTAAGCTTGATCTAGCCATAGATCTTCCTCTTACATCGTTAGTGGCCACATAACTCAAATAAGATTCAGAATCATAAAATAAAACAGGGTTTTGACTACTATCATCAAGAACTTAACACAAAATTATAAGTATAGAAATCTCACCATAATCAATTGATTGAATTCACCAAAGGATTAGAAGTATTAAGGGTTTAGCTACTCATGGACTTAGGAAAATCCATGAGAGGCATAAAAATACTTACAGAACTAGGGAGGAACGATTTCTCCTCCTTGAAAACCTAGGGACGTCGCACCCCTCTATGGCTAGAGAGGGTGTCGACTTCCCCCTTCTAAAACTAGAGAAAACCTAAAACTAAAGAAAGGTGGAAAAAGAGAATAAAACTATATGAGAGATTTGTTATGTGATAGATTGTGTGTGTAGTGTAATTTGTGATACAGGAGGAGGCTATTTATAGTGGACGAATAGGGTAGGACGGTTTAGCTCTAACTTAGACTCCAAGTTGGATTAGATGTCATCCTAGAGTAGAATCCAAGTCAAAATAGGATTCTGGAATTTTCTGGATTTCTGCAGAAACTTCAACTTGAAATTCAGGCTTGAAGATGGCGGATCTGGGCTTTGTACTTCAAAATAAAGTTGTAGATCTCGGATTTAGCTTTCCAACGGCTACTCATGGGCTTAAAACGGACATATGAGGAGAAAGTTATGGCCTTTCTACGAAGACTGCGCTGAAACCGGGCTTATATCGCAAATCTGCGGGATTATTGCGGGATTTGGATATTCTTTTGGATATTAGGCCTACAAATTGGGATTTTAACTCCAATTATATGTTTATATGGGCTGAGTATATTCCCATATAAATTATCCAAAAATCCTCAACTTCAGGGCTTCATCTGGGCTTGACTTCAATCCTTTACAAATAAACTCCAAATCTTCAATTTTTACTTCTTGAATAAATTCTTCAATTGGCTTCAAATCTTCAAAATATCTTCAATCGCGAACTTCGCATCTTCAAATCTTCATTGCAAATGGCTAAGTCCATAGTTGAGTAAAAAGTCTCCAAAATAGCTCCAAAAAGAGTGAAAAACAATAAGTTTTCACTTTTCTTGTCTTCAAGACCTAAAAACTCAAATACTAGCAAAATAGGTAAAAACACATATAAAAGTAGCAAAAAGTATATAAAAATAGTTATAAAAACATGCATAATTTTAGCTCGATCACCTACCATTAAACCTATTGCCAAGCCGAACTACAGGCAAACCATCATTTTCTCCGGGCCAACTTTCAAGTGGACCAAGCTATCTAATTACTTTCTCTACCACCATTTCAATCTCATTTAACTTTTATGGCCTCCTTATTTATAGTTTGATGATTTGAACAATTTATTTGTGACTTCAAGCAAAACTCAAGGGTTTATATTTCTCTGTCAACCCCCAGTTCTCTTCACAAGTTGTAGAGATTTAGCAAAGATTAAGCGTCAGACGTAGAGATTTAGCAAATCCATCATATAATCGTCAGTGTCCATCATATAATCGTCAGTGTTACAAAATTTGTCATATAGTCGTTAAAAGCATAATAATTTTCTCCTGGAAATTGTAAACAACTTGTTTATATAAATTTAGGCTAATTGTTCAAATTGGTCTATAATTTTTACGAAAATGCTCAAATAAGGACATAACTTTCTAATTTGGTTAATTAAGTTCCTATTGTTGCAAAATCGGCTCAAATTAGTCCCTGACGTCAAATTGATGGGCTTATAAATCCGAAATGTTAGGGAGTAAAATGGGCTCTAAAGACTGATTTGGGTCGATTTTGCAATGTTAGGGACTTAATTAACCAAATTAGAAAGTTAGGCCCTTTGAACATTTTCACAAACGTTAGTAGGGGAGAGCATAACTCGGTGACAACCGAGTGCATTGACCGCAACTGACAATTGGTGGCTTCGTCCAATCGATTTTTAGGGGCTATCGGTTCTTGCCGGTGTCAACTGTCGGTGCCGAGGGGTCTGCGGTCGATGTTCGGTGATAAGAGTTTAGCATAATCACTAACCGAGGACCGACAGACGATATTTATAATATTTATAAAATATATTTTATAATATATAATATATATTAATTATAATAAATTATGATTATTTCTGAAAATATATATAGGTCATTAAAAAAATCATCCTAATTTTTCTACCCAAAACCCTCGAGCTCCTTATTCTCTTTTCTCTCGACTCCCGACTCTCGTTCTCTTTCTTTTTTCATTTCCTTTTTCAATTTGAAGTTCATCTTCGATTTGATTTATTTCTAGTATAGATTTAGTTCCCCTTTAGGTCTTCTTCTCCCCTCATCGTCATCTATGATTCGATTCTTCTCTTCAAACCCCAATTCGAAGAACCCATCAGTTAGGGTTTGGGGAAAAAAAATCACAATTTGTTCCCAATGTCTTGCTCTTATAAGTTTCTTGTCCTCAATTGATTTTGATTTCTGAAATCGCAATTTCCACTCGTTGCTTTCGTTTTCAAAACCCTAAACAACATCAAAGGTACATTTTCATATCAGTTCTGTAATTTTTTATATTTGATATAGTTTAAATCGAAATTATAGGGTTTGATGGTAGTTAAATAACAGTTTATGATATCCTTGATTAGTTGTTTACTTGCTTACTTACTCTCTTCTTCATGAATGTTGTTTTACCAAGTGTGTTTTAAAATCAAAGAGCAAGTTCAGTTTCTGGCAATTTCAATTTGGGGTTTAGTTTAGCTAAATCACAGAGGAAAGGTATATTTTCTAATCTAAACTAAGTTGATGATGACATTGACATTTTGGTTTGTGGATTCTAGATTTCTGGTGCTATATGTCTATATAGGATAAATTATGTTATCTGTCATCATCATTTAAAATTCTTTGTCAATTGTTAGTGTATAATTAAGTTACTGAATATGAAATCATCCAATAACAAGAACCAAATCTGATTTTAATGTTCAATGTGGTGGTTGAATGAATCTGATTCAGTGATTCTGGTGTAATGTTTAGGAGTTTGTGTGTCTATATGAGATAAATTGAATTTGCTGCTTGAACTGCTATATGTCTGTATATAAGTGCATTTGTTTGAAAATTTGATGCTGTTAGTTCTCTGTATATTAATATAAGTGGTGCATTTGTTTGTGTCTTGTAAATACTAAATAGTGCATTCCAGTTTGATAATTTATAGAATGTAGAGTTTAGTTTAGCTAACTCTTCTATGTTTTCTTGTTTTTTTATTTTTTATTTTTTGAAGATGTCAGAGGTTGAACTGGCTGTGGACGTAGATCCTCAAACTGAACTAGCGACTGTTGATGGGGGGAAAGAAGCACCTAGAGGGGAAACTGTTGGTAGAGGTAAGCCTCCTATTCCCTTGCCTCCTAAAAAAGAAAAAAAAAACTAGGACAAAAGCAAACTGTTGGAATCATTTTACAAAATACCTACACTCTAATAACTTGCCTAGAGTTAGATTCAATTATTGTGATGCTCATTATGCTGCTGACTCTAGAAAGAATGGAACCATTTCACTCCATACCCACATGTATGCATGCCCTAATTCCCCATTAGTAATTGAAGAAATTGAGGCTGATACTTCACAAACCATGCTTAGTCTTAAAACAGAAGGAGATGGCAGTTTATGCAGTGTGAAGTTTAGTCAGGAAAATGTTAGGAAAGCAGTTGCTACAATGATAATTGTAGATGAATTGCCTTTTAGATTTGTGGATAAACAAGGCTTTAAGCATCTCATGGCTACTGCTTGTCCTAAATTTTGTATGCCATCTAGGTGGACAATTGCAAATGATTGTTTTGAAATTTATGGTGAACTGAAACAAAAACTTAAGAAGCAACTCAAAACAACTAGCTTTAGAGTCTCCTTGACCACAGACACTTGGACTAGTATTCAAAAGACCAGTTATATGTGTGTCACTGCCCACTACATAAATAATGATTGGGTATTGCATAAAAAAATCATTAATTTTTCTCAAATATCTAGTCATAAGGGGGAGTCATTGGGAAAGCACTTGAAAAGTGTTTGAAGGAACGGGGCTTAGATAAGATCATGACTATAACTATCGATAATGCAGCCTCGAATGATGTTGTTGTTGGTTATTTGAAGAAAAAGTTTATTAAGGAAAAGACTAGTGTGGTGGGAGGGAAGTTCTTACATATGAGATGTGTTGCTCACATATTGAACCTCATAGTTGGTGATGGTTTGAAAGATTTCAATCCAAGTATTGTTCCAAGTAGAGAATCTGTGAAGTATATTAGGGCTTCAATTGCTAGATTGGGGAAATTTAAGGAGTGTTCTGTCGAAGAAGGTATTAAAAGTAAGTATGCTTTATGCCTAGATGTTAACACTAGGTGGAACAACACATTTTTTTATGCTTGAACGTACACTAGAATTTCAGAAAGCTTTTGAGGTTATGAGGATGATGATCCTCATTTTAAGGAGGAGCATAAAGGTGGTGTGCCTACTGCACATGATTCGGAGGTTGCTAAGTCCTCAAATGTCTTCCTTAAGAAGTTTTATTGGTTGACACTTAAGGTTTCTGGTACTTCATATGTGACATCTAGCAATCTTTTGGATGAAGTGTTTATAGTTTATATTGGTTTGAGAGATTTAGAGAGGCACCCATCTGAAGATTTGAGTGAAATGGCAAAAAGGATGAAAGCAAAATATGACAAGTATTGGAGGCAGATTGATTAGATGAATTTGGTTATCTATGTGGCGGCTATTTTAGACCCTAGAAAGAAATTCAGATTTCTTGAATTTTACTTCAAAGAAATGTATGGGGTTGATCAAGCTTCGGGGTTATTGATGAAAGTTAAGGAAGCATTGTTTGACATTTTTGAGGATTACAAGTGATGAATCCTTCCGAGAAAGGGTCTGCTCATGGAAATGAAGCTGCATTAGATGTTGATCTGCTCATGGAAGATATAGAGGCTGATAGTGCTATGGACAGATCAAAGTGAAGAAGGGAGTTGAATTTGAAGTGCTGCAATGGTGGAAAATGAATAGCCCTCGGTTTCCTATCATGTCTAGCCTTGCACAAGATATCCTAGCTGTTCCAGTTTCCACAGTGGCCTCGGAATCAGCTTTTAGCACTGGTGGCTGTGTCCTTGATGTCTACAGAAGCTGCCTCCATTCGAAGCATGTTCAAGCTCTTTTTTGTGCATAAGATTGGTTGCGAGGATCTTTGGAGTTCAACCCAAGTGCTGAGATGGATGAGCAAGTTAAGTTAGATAAATTGGCCTTAGCTAAGGTTTAATATGCATTTTCATGTTTAAAGCTCTTATATTT
>AWWV01006218.1:0-22774 GCA_001974805.1 Corchorus capsularis
AAAAAGCCTTGCCTTTTGAAAATAGCTATGATAATTTCTTTTGTAAATGGTAGCTGTTCTTTTTGTACATGGTGGTGACTGGTGAATGTTGAATGATGATGATTGGATGCTGCTGGTGGCTGCTTGCCTTGCCTTGCACAATTGCAGTAGCAATCGATACTAATGATGCTTGGCTTGCTCTCGGTCCTTTTTTGTTCACTTGAGAGCTTTAGAGTTTAGACTTTAGACTTTAGATAGAGCTTAGAGCCAAAGAGAGGGGTATACAGTTACAAACAATGGGCCTTTTTTTGTACATAGCTCTCTTAATGATATTTGTGTAGTGAGTGAGAGAGAGCTTTAGTTTATTGCTTTATTTAGCAAATTAGGGGTGATAATCGATTTGTTTGGTCGGTTTCAGTTTAATTTAATCGGTTTTAGTCGGTTTTGAAATAGGAAATTTGAATACCGAAAACTGCCCGTATATATAAGATACCGAGGTGGTCGGTTTTTGGCGGTTTCGGTCGGAATTAAGCTGTTTTTGGCGGTTTTTAATAATATTAATTATAAAACTAATAAAAATAATTTATTATATATATTTTATATATATCATAAATATAGTTTATACATTTTACATATATTTTATATATATCATAAATATAGTTTATATATTTTACATATATTTTATATATATCATAAATAATTAAATATATTATATATATATTTTATATATATCATAAATATATTTTATATATAATAGCATAAGCGGTCGGTTTCGGTTTACAAAGCTTATACGGAATACCGACCAATTATGTTTAATCGGTGGGGGTATAAACCGCCTAAATTGATTAAATCACCAAACCATCTTACCTCGGTCGGTTTTTATCGATTTGGACGGTTTAAACTGCCTAATTCTCACCCCTATAGCAAATGAATAGCAAGCTTGGACTTATTTATGCCATAAACTTATTTATGGTTTAGTTCATTAAGTGTTAATTTTGTTGAATTTAACTTTGCTTGCTTATGTTAAAATTGTTAATATATGAAATTCTGGAATTGTAAAGTCAACAAATTTAGGGGTCGTTTGACATCGTTTTCGTTTTTCTGTTTTTTGTTTTATTTGGTTTTCGTTTTATTTTTGTTGCGCTGTCAACTTTTGAAAACAAAAACATGTTTGGATATACAATTTGGTTGTATGTTTTTCAATAAAAAAAGTAAAAAAAAAATGGTTAAAAAGCATGTGAGTTACTGTTCATCATTGTGCTTCTGTGTTTTGGAAGTGCTTTGGAAAAACATGAAAACACAAAATTCTTGCTTCCACTTTTTTCCAAAACACTGCTTCTGTTTCCAAAATTTTTGAAAACGGAAACAGCCTACCAATCATGTTTTCACTGTTTTGTTTCCAAAAACAGAAAATTGACAACAGAAAACAGAAAACGGAAACGATGCCAAACTAAGTTTTTGTATACTATTAGTTGTCTGTTCCAGTCAATTTTGCAACATTTATAAACTGCCTTATTTGAAACCGAAACCGACTGTAACCGATCGCCATCAACGGTGGTCGGTGCTAGGCGGTTTATGACCCTCTTGATCAGTGGTCGGTTATACTCATTTAAGAAATTCCCACCGACAAAATCCGGCTAAAAAACCGAACACCGACCGAGACCGACCGTTTCTCTACCCTAAACATTAGGTACCAATTTGAGCAATTAGATTCAATGAACTTATTTTTCTTCTCAAGTTAAAGAGTTGGCCTTGTTGTGTCACAAGGCAAATCTAAAAACAAGATCATCTTGAAAATTAGTGAGAATAAGACGAATTTAATCTTAAATTTCTTTAGCAACTCGTTAACAAAAAGGTTATAAGAGATGGCTTTGCTTTGAGGTCATGTTCATTATAAATAGATGAGTCTGTTTATTGATATGGTTAAGAAAAAGATTAATAAATGTTTAAGTTGGTACCTAACTATTGAAAGCTGAGGGAGAAGGAGGATTTTGAAATCTCGTGAGCGAATGGGTGATTGCAATTTGATTGTAACACCCTCAATTGAAGAATTAAGAGCACGAAAACCAGAAGAGAGATGAGAGAAGAAAATGAGATATTTTTTATTTAATTTCCAACTTGCTTTTACATTCAGAAATCTCGCTGTATATATGAGATAGGATTCAAACAACCAAAGCCAAACAATAGAAATGGGCTAACATAGTTTGGGCTAGGTATATAAAAAGAAAATATAGTTTGGTTTAATGGCCCATAAGCTAATTGGCGTATAACAAAATTCCTCCCCTTCGAGACCATCCTTGCCCTCAAGGATGAAAGTCAGGAAACCTTTTTTGGAGATCAAAAAGGACTTCCCAGGTAGCATCCTCGGGGTAAGAGTTGCTCCAAAGCACTAATACTTCAGTAACAACGCGATTGTTTCTCTTTGTCATGCGCCTTTTTAACACAGCAACAGGTTCTCGGGCTATCTGACCTGAAGTATCCACCAAAGGAAGTTGAGTTTTAACAGGGGTAGTGCCGATGTGCTTCTTTAGCTGGGAGACATGGAATACTGGATGTATCTTCGAGCCAGGAGGAAGAGATAACTCATAAGCGACAACCCCAATTTTTTGCAGAACCTGATAAGGGCTAAAAAATTTGGGTGCGAGCTTCATGTTAGGTCGATTGGCCACTGAGATCTGGCGATAAGGTTGCAACTTTAAATATACCATGTCACCAACAGTAAAGGGTCTGTCACTCCTCTTTTTATCAGCATATTGCTTCATGCGATTCTGAGCTCTATTTAAATGAAATTTGAGGAGCTGAATCGTAGCTTCTCTGGCTGATAAGCTTCTATCCACAGCAGCAACATTAGATTCACCAGTGAGATAAGGGAGGTGAAGCGGAGGGGGCTGACCATATAAAATCTCGTATGGAGTGGACTGTGTAGCAGTGTGAAAAGTGGTATTATACCACCACTCCGCAGTGGGTAACCATCGAGACCAATCTTTCGGATTTTCACCACACATACAACGAAGATACGTCTCAAGGCACCTGTTAACTCTCTCTGTCTGCCCATCAGTTTGGGGATGATAGGCAGTAGACATATTTAGCTTGGTACCCAAGAGTTTGAAAAGTTCAGTCCAAAAAGCACTCAAAAAGACCTGATCACGGTCAGAAACTATCGAAGCAGGAGCCCCATGCAACTTAAAGATGTTGTCCAAATAGGCCTGAGCAACAGTTAGAGCAGAGTAGGGATGAGAAAGAGCCACAAAGTGAGCATACTTGCTCAAACGGTCGACTACTACCAGGATGGTATCCTTGCCGTTAGATAAAGGAAGTCCACCAATAAAATCCATGGAAACATCCGCCCACACATGCTCAGGGATGGGAAGTGGCTGAATAAGGCCTGGAGAGGGAGTAGAACATCCGCCCACACATGCTCACCAATAAAATCTGTTCACTCTTATACTGTTGGCAAGTAGAACATTCCCTCACAAACTTTCTAACATCCCTCTTAAGTCCCTTCCAATAGAAAATAGTGGTGAGTCTCTTAAGAGTGGCATCCATACCAGAGTGGCCAGCAGAGGGAGTAGCATGAAAATAATGAAGTAAATCTTGCCTTAGTTGAGAGTCATTACCCACTACCAGCTTGCCCTTTCTACGCAGTTGCCCTTGCTGCCAAGTATACTTAGGATTCATGGTGGAGTTACTCATAGCTTGCTGAATTAGTTTGGCCAATGAAGTGTCTTGTTGCCAAGAAAGTCAAATCCTGTCAAGAAGATCTGTAGCGATAGTGGAAAGAGCATTTAATTGTGCTGGAGGTTGTCGAGAAAAAGCATCAGCCACTGTGTTGGAACACCCCTTTCGATATAGAATCTCAAAATCGAAACCCATCATTTGTAGCAACCATTTATGTTGTACAGGTGTGGCTGTAGATTGATCCAGCATAAACTTCAAGCTCTCATGGTCAGTCTTAATAATAAAGTGCCTCCCAACAAGATATGCTGACCATTTTTTAACAGTAGCAAGAATAGCAAGCATCTCCTTCTCATATATGGAAAGGATTTGATGGCGAGGAGATAAAGCCTTACTAAAAAAAGCAATAGGTCTCCCTTTCTAAGTTAAGACAGCCCCTATGCCATGACTAGAAGCATCAGATTCCACCACGAATGTGTCGTTAAAATTGGGGAGGGCCAATACAGGGGCTGAGGTGATGGCCTGTTTCAGAGCTTCAAAAGCCGTAGAAGCTGCTGGAGTCCAAATAAAGTTGTTTGATTTGAGAAGAGCAGTGAGATCCTTAGCGATAAGACCATAACCTCTAATGAAACGCCTGTAGTAACCTGTTAACTCTAGGAAACCCTTCAATTCCTTAGGTGAAGTAGGAACAGGCCACTTCAAGATGCTGCTGATTTTACTCTCATCCATAGCTACTCCATCCCTTTTGATAATGTGCCCCAGATATTGAACTTGAGTGGCTACAAACTCACATTTAGATAGTTTGACAAACAATTGATGGTGCTGCAAAATTGACAAGACTTGCTGGACATGATCCAAATGAGAAACCCAATCAGGTGAATAAATGACAATGTCGTCAAAGAATACCAAGACAAACCTTCGCAAAAATGGCTGGAAAATCTTGTTCATTAGACTCTGAAATGTAGAGGGAGCATTAGTGAGGCCGAAAGGCATCACCAAAAATTCAAAGTGGCCTTGATGGGTGCGAAAAGCAGTCTTGTGAACATCCTGATCAGCCATCCTAATTTGATGGTAACCCGAGCGTAAATCCAGTTTGGAAAACCAGTGAGCACCAGTTAACTCATCCAAGAGTTCTTCAACAAGGGGAATGGGAAACTTATCCTTAATTGTAAGTTTGTTTAACTGGCGATAGTCCACACAAAAACGCCAGCTGCCATCTTTCTTTTTGACCAACACCACTGGAGAAGCAAAGGAGCTGTTGCTGTCACGTATAATTCCTGACTCCTTCATTTCAGTCACCATTTTCTCCAAAATATCTTTCTGCACTGCGGGGTATCGATAGGGTCAAATCTTGACCACTTGAGACTCATCTTTAAGAGGAATCTTATGATCATGAGAACGAGGGGGTGGCAGTCCTTGAGGGAGATCAAATAGAGGAGCATACTTAGAAAGCAATTGTTGTAACTTCGAGGGCAAATGATAGCCAGTACTAACAGCAGTATCTATTTGAAATAACTAAGGTAATTCTGAGCATAAAATCAGAGTGCAGAGAGACTTATCAGAATAAGCTTGCTTTTGAGCTTGCTTGTTAGAAATTAATTGCACCTCAGCAGAAGAAAGGCCTTGCAAGGCGTAGGTGTGATCTTCAAGGGTAAACTTCATGAGCAAAAGGGAGAAATCCCACCAGATGGGACCAAGGGTGCGAAGCCACTGAATCCCCAATACCATATCACAGCCCAACAGTGGAATAAGCAGAACCTCAGTACTTTGAAACAACCCCTGGACCTCCCAAGGTAAGTTGTGACACATTTCTCGACATTTCAACTCTTTTCCATTAGCTACCTGAACAGGAAAATTAGGCACAGCAACAGTAGGACAAGATAGCCTTTTAGCAACAGAGACATCCAAGAAATTATGAGTACTACCCGTGTCAACCAAGATCATAATGATCTGGTTCTTGATTTTTCCAGCAATTCGCATTGTTTGAGGGCCTATAGCACCTAAAAGAGCATACAATGAAATGACAGGGGTAGATGAATTCTCAGGGGAAGGTGGAACAGAATCATCAGCAAAATCAATTAAATCAGTAACAATGTCCTGTTCAGCATAAACATCAGAATAATCATCGGCTAAGATATGATATAACTGGGCCTTGAAAGCACATCGATGACCTGGTGTAAATTTGCAAGCACACCACATACACAAGCCCTTCTTTCTGCGATCATCACGCTCCTCTTTAGTAGGAATCTTATTAATTCTAGATGTAGTGGGACTATTAGGCTTTTCAACGGTACTATTTGGTTTGGAATTTGGGTATGTGATGGATGGTGTAGTGTTTGGGTTTTGTAACATTGGAGGGTGTTTAGAAGCCAATCTAGGCAGTGATGAAGTGGATTTAGTGTAGGTTGAAAGATACAATGAAGAGATGGGAGGAGCTGTGAGAGGAGTCATATAAGGTAGACTAACCGCCAATTGAGATTCAATGTGTCTCGCATAGTTCACTGCATGAGCCAAATTGCGAGGAAGCATAACGCGAACCTGACTGGCTATTCGGGCTTTAAATTAGTCAAAAAATAGCTAAGAGCATCTGTATCAGTAGCTTGAGTGAGATTAAGCAAAGCCTCAAAATTATCATAGAATTCATCCACGGAACCAGTTTGTTTAAGAGCAATTAACTCAGAAAGAGGGTCATGATATTCATTGCATCCAAAACGTTCCCTCAGAGCTAAAAGATAAGGAAATGAGGTACCTGAATTGAATTACCAAGAGATCTCACATAATGGAGATGCCATTGTAAGGCCCGGCCATCTAGATGCATCATCACCAAGCGAACTTTGTTAGATTCCGGCGTCGCATCTGCCTCGAAGAACTGACTGATTTTGCTGAACCAGCCAAGGAAATCCGAACCTTCAAAGCGAGGACACTCTAGTTTCGAATGTTTAGTGAACGATCGAGGAGTACCACTACTCGCTTGAGCGATTTGCGGTGGCTGCTCGGAAACTGTAGATTTGGCAGTGGGCGGAAGAGTAGCAGCCGTAGACGAACCCGAGCCCGTTTCTAATCTTTGGAAGGAATGCTCAAAAAACTGCTTCAGATCACTAGTAACCTTCTCAAGGCCGACGTGGAGCTCAGTTCGCAATTGAGCGTTGCTCGCGTCGATTTTAGCATCGATTTTCTCACAGTATTGTTGCAAAGCAACCAAATCTTTCTGAACTCTAGTTTGAACACCATCACCCATTGCCGGAGGAACGAATGGTCTCTGATACCAAGATGTAACACCCTCAATTGAAGAATTAAGAGCACGAAAACCAGAAGATAGATGAGAGAAGAAAATGAGATATTTTTGATTTAATTTCCAACTTGCTTTTACATTCAGAAATCTCGCTGTATATATGAGATAGAATTCAAACAACCAAAGCCAAACAATAGAAATGGGCTAACATAGTTTGGGCTAGGTATATAAAAAGAAAATATAGTTTGGTTTAATGGCCCATAAGCTAATTGGCGTATAACATTGATTGATCCGGGTTGTGTTGGTGACTCGTTTACTTGGGTTAGGAAAGCCCATGGGACAATTGTCCTCCAAGAAAGGTTGGACGGGTTTTGTGGAACGAAGAGGCTGTGATTGCTTTTCCTGAGGGCAAGGTCCCTTCGAAAGCAGAAGGTGTTAGCTTTTCTTCAACTCCAAAGCCGGAATGAGATTGTCTCAGCCTGCCTGGATAACATCATCCGGTATGTAAAGTAAAGAGAGTTAATTGCAGGCGCTGTTGGCTTGAATATGCCAAGAAAGGAAGGACTAGCTGTTAGCCAGCAGGAAATGTATAGCGAGTAGGAAAGGGGCTTTTTTATTTATTTGTTTTGTTTACTCAACCCGTAAAGACAAATAAAGGGATCCGCCTCTAATCAAAACGTTCTTTCTTTTCTACGCTACGATCTTGACTTCTCTTATGATATTTCTAAAAGAGCGCACCGGAAGAGCTTTGTAAGCGATACCAAACTTTGCTGCCATTGAATCTTTTGAAGTTTGCTCCTATCATAGATAAGAGAAAGGCTGCTTAAAGGAAAGCAGTTGATATTTTTCAATTTAGGGTTAAGAGTTTTTTTTTGGCAATAGGGTTTAAGAGTTTAATCTGATCAAATATATGAGTCTAACCTTTTTGAATTTGTTCAAATAAGGGTCTCTAGACCTTAATTTGAGGCTGACACTGTCACACAGTATCAAATAGTCATTATGTTGTGATATAGAAGGTACTAAAATGGAATTCTCCTAAAAAACTCTTAAAAAGGAAAAACGAAACAAAGACAAGTGAGCGAAGTGTAGAGGGTTTTAGAGGATTTCCCAGCTCCAAACAATGAATCCATCGGTCTCTTTTTAACTTTCTTTTCCCTCCATTTGATTTTTTTTTTGGTCTAACATTGAATTCCTTTGTTAAAATCGTTAGTACATGGAGTATAATTTTTGAATGGATTGTTTCAGGAGGAAGAAGAAGAAAGAAGACGACTGGAGGAGTTGGTGGAAAGCAATCCAGATGACTCCTCCCTCCATTTCCAACTTGTAAAAACCATTGATCCATTGAGTGTTTGTTTTTGAATTGTTGTTTTAGTAAAACAATTGTGGGTATTTGCAGGGAGTATATTTGTGGGAGAAAGCTGCAGAGAAAGAGAAAGCGGCAGAGCATTGGGTAATTTCCGCAAAATTAAACCCTAAAAATGGAGCAGCCTTCAAGTACTTGGGCCATTATTACACCAGTGTTGCGGTTGACGTCCAGAGAGCCATTAAATGTTACCAGAGAGCGCTATCGCTTCTGCCCGATGATTCCGACGCTGGGGTATTTTCCTTTTTCTCTTCTTGTTCTTGTTCTTGCTGTTGCTTTTATCTTTAACGCTCATTAAATTTTGCAGGAAGCCTTGTGTGATTTGTTGGACCAACAAGGAAAGGAGAGCTTGGAGCTCGCAATTTGCAGAGATGCTTCTAACAACTCTCCCAGAGCTTTCTGGGCTTTCCGCCGATTGGGTTTTCTCCAGGTTTACTTCTCTTCTTCTGTTTCCCTTTTTGTTTTTATTCCCCTCTTTTATGTTTGTGCTTATCTGCATTCATGAAATGAAGCAGGTGCATCAAAAGAAATGGTCTGAAGCTGTACAAAGTCTTCAACAAGCCATCCGAGGCTATCCTACCTCTCCTGATTTGTGGGAAGTGAGTTTCTCCCCACTTTCTTCTGTTTCATAAAGCTTATTGATTTTGCCTTTTCCCTTCTCTCCATCTGATCACAGTTGTCTTTCAGGCTCTCGGTTTTGCTTACCACCGCCTTGGCATGTTTACTGCAGCTATTAAGGTAATTCGCTTTCATTCCATCATTAGACTCACACTGACCTTTTCTTTTTCCCCTTTTTAGTTCAACCGATATGCTCTCTTGATTTATTCAATATGTGATTCAAATATCAAAGTCTAAATTGGGGCAATTAAATATTAGACATGTATACTCTTATCAGATGATGCAGCTACCACTTGTGCCAAATTTTATTGCATGAGGTTTTCCAATTTGTTACAATGAACATGCTGCAAAAAAAAAAATTGCTTTCATTGCGGACATGATTTCTTATTCTTTTAAGTGAACATCAATCTTTCATAAATTGATCTTCTAAGGACCGACTCCTATCTAATCATCAAACTTATTATGGCATTTTATGACAGTCCTATGGGCGTGCAATCGAATTGGAAGATACAAGAGTCTTTGCACTGATTGAATGTGGAAACATCTTCTTGATGCTTGGTTCCTTTAGAAAGGTAAAATATTGGTTATATTATCCCTTTGGTTCAGCTTATGTATTTACTGTTTAATTCTATGTTGATTATGAATTTGTTTTTGAGATTTTAAGCATATATGCATGTGATTACTTAGAGTGAATGTTAATCTCCATTGGAGCCTGGGAGACAAATTTTTTAAAACGTTTTAGGTCCATAAGATATTGTTTGATAGCTGTTATTGTTATCCCCTTTCTGCTGAAATCAAGGAATGTATTTCAGTTTATTGGTTGGCTCGTTCTGTTATTTAACTAGGGAGAGTCTATGAGATCTCAGGCAGTCTAATTGAATTTATTTATGTTCATCTATATTGTAAAATTATGCTGTGCAACCGTTCCATCGAATATAGGGGTATTAGTTGGAGTATTCCTTGAAATTAAACCTTTCAATATGACAAGTTGTGATTCTCATTTACTGGACTATCCTCATACTTATTATATGAATTAATGATCATTGTTAGTGATAGCGTGATCTTTGTTCATCAAGGGAATTGAGCAATTTCGGCAAGCACTGAAGATCTCATTGCAAAATATGTCTGCACTCTATGGACTTGCTTCTGGGTTGCTTGGCCTGTCAAAAGAATGTATAAATTCAGGAGCATTTACTTGGGGAGTTTCATTGTTGGAGGTTAGTCATCTCTCAGTTTAGTTTTATCACTTGCCACGTTTATGACAGCAAAAGTGAAGCATACAATTGTTAGGTCCTGGATTGTTGCAGGATGCACGTAAAGTAGTAGAATTAAGCATCCAATCAGCACCAAATTCATCTTGTATTTGGAAATTGCATGGTGATATTCAGGTAAATTATTTAAAGTTTCGCCCTTAGACATTGGGGTTTCTATTATCTGCACCATATTTGTTGGAAATCCTTTTCTTTAAACTGACTGATTCTATATTGGACGGTGCTTCCCTCTTGGCCAGCTTACATATGCACAAGGTTATCCATGGATGGAGGAGAGCCAGACTTCACATAATAATGTGGAAAGTTTTGGCAAGTCGCTATATTTGTGGAAGAATACTTGTCGTTTGGCTGCTATATCTGCCAGAAACTCTTATCAACGAGCTTTGCACTTAGCCCCATGGCAGGCTAACATCTATGTCGACATTGCAATTAGTTCAGATCTTATCTCTTATTTCAATGAGGAATATACACATGTTCAATGTTCTTGGTAAGATCTTGGTGTCTTGTTTTTACATAACCTTTTCATGCTCTTGCTGATTTTCTTGTTTCACTTACCATCTTCTTTATCAGGCAGCTACCTGAGAAGATGACATTGGGGGCTTTGGCTCTAGAGGGTGACAATTGTGACTTCTGGGTGGCTTTGGGCTGTTTATCCCAGTGTAATGCATTGAAACAGCATGCTTTAATCAGGGGACTGCAATTAGAAGCGTCTTTAGCTAATGCGTGGGCATATCTTGGAAAGGTACCATCCACTGTTTTAGAAAATCCTCTCTTTAATTTTCTGATCTTAGTTTGTAACTTTATAGATTGACTAATTGATGTGGAATGCTGAGAAGGTAATTCAGATATTAGACTACTGATCATTTTATTTTGTTACTTGCTTTAATTTATGTGGTTAATTTTAATGTTTTATCAATTTAGTGTTATGTTTGGTGTTTTATATTTATATTAGGGTCAGCATCCCTCTTGGTGCTCAGGTGAACTTTGTTTTCCTGTTTTCTTTACTGTCAAGTTTGTTAGCTTGGAGTCTTTAAGTGTTTCTTATAAGTTGCTACTTGGGGTAGCTGATGTAGTTCTTTTAGGATTTGGGTAGGTAGGAGGCTAATAGCCTATATAACTAGTAATGTATGCTTTCATTTGGAGACAGATTATCTTTATGAGAATTTTCAGTATTGTTGCTATCGTGATGATCCTATGGACTCAAGTCCGTGGGAGTTACCACGCAATCGAGGCTAAATCACACATATAATCATATATTCATGGTAACTCCACTTAACATGCATTATATTCACATATGATTATATGTGTGATTTAGCCTTGATTGCGTGGTAACTCCCATGGACTCAAGTCCATAGGATCATCACTCTTGTTGCTATTGTGATTTTGTGATTCAATCAATTAGATGCGATGACGAGGTGTAATGCTTAGAATTGCCTTGTTCTTGGTTGAGTGGAGCTATTAAGGAACCCTGGGCGTGAGGCATAGGTTATCTATCTTTTTAATATCTTCTTTAATTTTGTAAGAATTTCATATTATTATTATTATTATTATCATAAATCCTTGCCCCCAAAGCTATCCTGTGTCATTAAGGTTGCATATACAATGCGAGTTTGATTAAAAAAAAAAAAATCTCATGCAGGTAGGTTGCATAATCTTTGGTAACAATGTTAAGGATTTCATTATAGTCATATTCAATAGATTGATAGCTGTTCAATTCTTGAGCGTGTTTTTATTTATTTATTTAACCTTTTAAAGTCATTTTCAGCCAATAGTTTGGAGCATGAAAATAAATTTATATATGAGGTGCAATTCCTAGCTTAAATGCAACCTGTGAAGCTTGTGCTTAAGCCTGTTCTCATATATACTGGTTATGAGTCTGATTGTTGATAGGCATCTAAGTTCTCTGAATTTTGACAGCTTTATAGAGAGGAGAATGAGAAGAAATTGGCTAGGCAAGCATTTGACTTTGCTAGAGGTATAGATCCATCACTGGCATTACCATGGGCAGGCATGTCAGCTGACACATATACCAGGTAAATTCTTGATTTAATTCTTGGTAACAAGAATATTTTGAATGATTTGTTGGTTTATAGCCTTATAAATGCCAAGGATACTTGGTTTTGCAGAGAATCGACACCGGATGATGCTTTTGAGAGCTGCCTACGTGCTGTGCAGATATTGCCTGTAAGTGTTGATATATTGTCATATGCTCTTTCATAGGCTTAATGATGAAGAACTTAACCTTGAATAGGTAGTGCATACTGCTTAATTCTATATGGTATAAATCAAATTAATCTACTGGTGCAGTAATCATCTCCCAGTGAAACAGTTTAAGGGAGTTGACAATGCCTTTTACAAATACTTTGCAACTGAACTCTGAGCTTTGGTTTCTGTGCAGCTTGCAGAGTTCCAAATAGGTCTTGCTAAGCTTTCTTTGCTTTCAGGGAACCTTTCTTCTCCACAGGTATGTACATTAAATTGTTAAAGAAAAGAAAACATACTTGGGAAAATAGAATATGAGAGCACCGAATAATTCCTAAATTCATGATTCCAGATAGGTGGAATGACGATTATAATATTAAAAGAAAGTCATAGCCAATCAAATGTTTGTCATCTACCACCCTTGGAACTAATATTATTTCAGGACAGCTATCTGCTATTCTCTGGAAAGATATAACTTTAGAAAAAGCTGATGAAAAAATTGTTGACAAGTATTTATTTATGTTATAATTCTAGTATCTTGTAACAGGTATTTGGAGCTATCCAGCAGGCAGTCCAACGTGCACCTCATTATCATGAATCCCATAATTTAAATGGGCTAGTGTGTGAGGCACGTTTCCATTTTGAAGCTGCTATTGCTTCTTATAGGCTAGCTCGTTATGCCACCATCAATTCTTCAGGCACTGTTTCAAAATCTCATTTGAAAGACGTATCAACTAATTTGGCCAGATCACTTTGTAAGGTAAATACATGAGCACTTTTCCTCAATATAAATGAGTAGTTCTTGCTGGCTTGTTTACTATGTATTCTTTACTCTTAATTTTGTTGTCACAGACTCAGTATTATAAACTGTGTTGTCTATCCTTTTCTTTCGTAAGCAGAAGGTTTTGTCTTTATTTTGTGGGTGCAGGCTGGGAATGCCATTGGTGCCGTGCAAGAATGTAGGGATTTGGAGAAAGAAGGTTTGTTATTCTATACGTATCTGGTTATTTTATGCTAGCTGGTTCCTATCGTTTATGTTGATATGCACTAAACTGGCAGGGGAAAGAGTTTGAGTCATATCTCATTTATCTTTCTGTGTTTATAAGTCGTATAGCATTCCACACGTGTTAGTGCAATGTGCAGCCATTGACATATCACATTGTCAAACATAATGTGTTTTCTTTGGAAAAGCATGACTTTGAATTTTCTTAATAGCGATCATGTTTTTGCTAATCATATTGGGAACCTTTGGATGAGTAACATGGTTGAGCTTGGACTTTGCTATATTTTATTATTGGAGCATATGGAAGTGCAACTTCAACTTGTTTACATCATTTTTTTTTTTTAAGGAATGCTTGATGCGGAAGGTTTGCAAATATATGCTTTCTCCCTGTGGCAACTGGGTGAGCATGAGGCGGCCCTCTCTATGACTAGAACCTTAGCTGCCCATATTCCTACCATGGATGGGACATTTGCAGCTGTGTCTGTTAGCTTTATCTGTAGATTGCTGTACTACATTTCCGGACAGGATTTATCAATTATTAGCATTCTGAAAATGCCAAAGGAACTATTTCAGAGTTCAAAAATAAGCTTTATTATCTCTGCCATTAATGCTCTGGATCAGAATAATAGGCTGGAATCAGTTGTTGCAAGTAGTCGTGCCTTGCTTGCATCACACGGGGAGATCACCGGAATGCACTACCTAATCGCACTTAGCAAACTAGTAAGCCTTTTTGTTGGTTGTTTAAACATCAGTGAGCCTTTTTTGAATTTAGATTGGGTTTTCAATTTTTTAGTTTTTTTGGTAATAAACCTTATAATGTTGATATCAGTATCCCTTGGTTTATGCAGATTAAACATGGGACAGAGCACAATCTTGGATTTCAGAGTGGAGTCTGTCATCTTAGAAAAGCTCTTCACATGTACCCAAACAGTAATTTAATAAGGTATATTTGATTAGCAATTAATTTGCATAAGTTTCTAAGCAACAATTAGGAATTTAATGAGGCAAATTTGTGTTATTACTGAGAGTAATTTGATGCTATCTACACCAAGCATGCTGCTTGTATAAATACTGATGGCCTAATTAATTATTAGAACTTTGTTTGTAAGACATTCTTTTCCGTAAGCCTTTTAGTAAACCTACTTGTCTTACCTCTAACATTAGCATGGTGGGAACAGGAACCTACTTGGTTATCTTTTGCTGGCTAGTGAAGAATGGGAAAATACTCATGTAGCAAGCAGATGCTCCATCTTTGATGCTTTGGATTCTAAGAATAAAGAAGGCTTAAAATCGGCCTGGGAGATCTTCAGTGCTGGGGCAGTTGCCTGCCATGCAATCGGCAATAGTGAACCAAAGTTTTCTTTCCCAACATGTGGCTGTCAATGCCCGAGTGGTTCTCAAGCTGTGCAAGAACTGCAGAAGTAATTTAATTTCTTTCGTAACTTTTGACTAGTAGATTACTAATTTAGAAAACAAATTGGGTTTTTCCAAGCTTTTCGGGATCAGTGTCTTATTGCAGTCTGCATGGAATATACTATGCGATTCATAAATTTGGTTTACGTAAAATGTACAACTCTAAATACCTTCTTTTCATCTACCTTAATGAACTCCCACCTCTTCTCCTGCCCAGAAAAGGGAGGACATCAGTCCATTTTTTGTTGGCAAAAGAGTCTATTGGCTTACGTAATTAAAGACAAAATCTTATACGTATGTTCAATGTGCAGGTGCTTACGCAGAGAGCCATGGAACCATAATGTGCGATACTTGCTTGTGCTTAATCTTTTACAGAAAGCACGTGAGGAACGATTTCCTGTTAACGTTTGTATCATACTTGAACGTCTCATAACTGTGGCTCTTTATGATGAGTTTTATTCTGGAAAAGAAGCCTCTTGTCAATATCAGAAGTTTCAGCTTTATCTATGTGCTTCTGAAGTTCTTCTGCAGAGGGCGGATATAACTGGTTGTATCAACCATGGGAAAAGTGCTTTGGCGCTTTTGCTTCCTGATTGTTATCGGTTTTTTGGACACTTGCTACTATGTCGTGCCTATGCTGCAGGAGGCAATTTTAATAACTCTAAAGGAGAGTATGAAAGCTGCTTGGCGCTTAAGACAGATTTTCTTGTTGGTTGGATATGCCTAAAAGTAATGGAATCTCAATATGGACTGCACAATGTTTCAAATCTTATTGAGTTAAGCTTGGAGGAAGGCTCAAAACGAAGTAATAACTCATTGAATATGTCGATCGCTATATATAGCCTAGTGATGGGTCTGATATGTATATGGAATCGGGATATTCTTTCTGCTGAGGAATTTCTAAAGCAAGCTTCTTCCTTGGCCAATGCTGACAGCTGCATTTTCCTTTGTCATGGTATTTACCCATCAAAGGGCATTAGGCTTTTGAATGACTTCTTAGTCAAAATTCTGCTTTAATGTTTAATAACATGTAGATTTGATTCTCTTTCTCTTTTCGGGTGTTTCTTTTTGTTTGTTTCTTAGTTAATTCATTCACATAGAAGTTATATTATTGATGGTTCAGGTATCACTTCTATGGAGATTGCACGGCAGCTTTGTTATTCACAATTTTTATCAAGTGCCATAAGGAATCTCAGGAAAGCTCATTTGACATCCCTGGTCCCAATACCCATTGTCTCCGCATTGTTGGCCCAAGCAGAAGGAAGCCTTGGTTCTAGGAAAAAATGGGAGCAAAACCTTCGTCTTGAATGGTTTTCTTGGCCACCAGGTTCACTCCCAGCCCACCCTCCCCTTTTAATGTTAATATTTCTGTCCTTTTAATTATCTCCTTATCTATTCTTTTGTCACTGAGGGTGTGTCTGTGCGCATGCTGTGTCCCTTGAAATTTTTAGACAGATTATAGAAGAGCTCTACCACTGATAGGAGTGGTAGTACCTATTTCCTAGCTGGTTGATGCATGAGTTAATTTATTGATGTAAAGGGGAATGATAAGTGGGGTTGGGAGGCTTAAAACGGTTTCCCAAGAGCTTGAAACAGTTTGTCAGTGGCGAAATAAAGTTTTCATTCTTGTATTTTGCTCCTATCAAACAGCAATCAATGGAATCTAAAGCGTCCTATATAATACAGAGTACTGAATCAAGTACTTTAAAAGGCTTTATAGGAAATAGTCTTCCCATTAGAAACCCTGGAATTTCTCTACATCTAGCAGATCTTAAAAGTTGCTGAATGGATTAATTCATATGACGTTTCTCTTATGTTTACATTTACACGTTTCAAGCCCACAACCTATATTGCAACCTTAGACTTGCCTATTTATCCAAAAAAAAAAAAAACCTTAGACTTGCCCAAGTAGCTCTCCTTCGCATGTGCCTAGGACCGGAGTTATTTGTCTGAGAACAATCATACAAGTTGAGGAACTGATCCTGCTACTTCTATTCTTGTACATTTCTGGGGAAATGAACAATTCTTGTACATTTCTGGGGAAATGAACATTCCATCTCCTTATTTCTGGCTACACAAAAATCATGGCAAAAAGAAGGCAGTAAAGCCCTCATCTTCCACCTCAATTGAAAAATTAGCTAGAAACTCATGTCATCCCTCTCTAATCCACTTCCAAATCCTTACAGCATAAGGGTTCTACACTCAGAAAGCAAATCATAACGTGTCTACCCATGCTTGACATGAATCAAAGACCTCCAGAGATTGTACTTTTGCCTGCCTAAAATCTCCAAAGTCCTTAATGAGGGTTGGTCTTATAGGTTAGTGGTTTACTCGACTCTTTCTATTAGTTGTTTTTCTACTCCCAAATAACCAAATGCTGCTTCAAGCATTGCTTATATTTCCTCAAATAAGTCCTTTTAGGTATCTTTGTTTTAGCCACTAGACGGCATGAAGTAAATAAGGAGGTTTGCACGGGTGCATTTGGTACCATCTTTGAAAGATGAAATTACATCTCCCCTGCTTTATAAGAGTTGTAATGAGAAATACAAAATTTAACTGAATGAAAATTATAAGACATTAAGTTTAGTCAGATTATTCTTAGGAAAGTTATTAGTGCATTATGATAGTATATAGCACTAAGGATCGAGTAATAGGCTCTGTTACAGTATTAGATTAATTAGTTTGTGTCTTGCAACATTGAAGATTTATATGGGAGAAGCTTGTAGAGTAATTGAGTGCATGGCATTTGTATTTATTGTGTCAGTGTTCTGGCAATAAATCGATAGCTACATCTTTCTAGGCCTAGGTTGAATCTAGCTTACTGTATCCAATTTTGTAAACTGCCTTTCTAAATGTTTCTTATTTTAATGATCGATTTTGCTACTGAATGGCCAAATGGCACTCTTTAAGGCTAGTTAATCTTCTATTTATAGTATTTTATATATGTTAATATGTTGTAGTTGGTAATAGATGTTTTGATTTTTCAATACATTCATAAAAGATGTTTACTTGAACGGTAATCTTAAAGAGTGCCCTAACAGCACCAGTTAGGTAACTCTTTTAATGATTAAAATTTGAAAAGTTTGTTGCTAATGCAATTGGTTTGTTGTTATGTCTTAACAGTAATCTGGGTAAGTTTTCTGATTTATGCAGAAATGAGACCTGCAGAGCTCTATTTTCAAATGCATTTACTTGCAAGACAGAGTGAATCTGAGTCTGACGGTTCATCCAGGGTGGAGTGCTGGCAAAGTCCCCGGCAATGGGTTCTTCGGGCAATTCACTCCAACCCTTCAAGCTTGAGATATTGGAAAGTTCTGCAAAAGCTTATGTAACAACTCAGAGACGATCAATTCTGCAAAAAGAACAATGACAAGCAAATTTATCAAGGACTTGTTTGTTTGTAAGAATACCCTAAGACAACTTCATCATCTTACAGTTAAAGGTTTTAAAGATTGACCTGTGTTTTCTTGGATGCAACTCATTGACCTCTAATGTCTTCTCTGTAGATTAGAACATTTTACTCTTCCCAAATGTAAGTAAACGAAGTCATTGTAATTTGCTGAAATAGTTGGAGTAGCTTCCTGAAAAAGCTAGATTTAATCTTAATGCAAATACTACTGAATTCATTGCTGAAAGTTTTGTGATTATAATAGCTTGTGGCTGGGTTCATTAGTAAGATTTTCTGGATCTCTTCATTGAATTTCTGCCTTAAATAGAGTTGTTGTAGATTTGACCTATTGCGGTGAACATTTTACTCTTCCCAGACTATAACTATGCTTGGGAGACTATGGTAGTCTTTTTCCCCAGATTCGAGGTATATAAAAAGGAGGTTTGAAAAAGTGATAAGAAATTTTTTTACAACAGGTGTTTTCCAGAAATGCTTTAGCGTAACTCTGGTTTTCCATCCAGAATTTTATTCACTTTCCATGTTTTTCCAGATTCGATATATCATCAAACTAAATAACAGTGACAGGAAATGGATTTAACAAGTCTGCATTTCAGTCTCAGACCTCAAAACATTACGCATGAGATCTAGTAACAGTTCTAAACTTTAGAATCTTGTGAAGCCGTGCAACTGGTTCATTTGGATCTATTAAACATTCTGTGAGGAGAGGTTTGTCTTTTCAATGACTATATATAGGGGCAACTTGATGTTCGAACAAGACAAGGCAGGTTCCAATTGTGTCTTCATATTCCCCAATCAGCTTCACTTTGTCATCTATGATTAATATTGGATTTAACGTATCCCATTCCCAACCTCGAAGAGTGTAAAAAGTAAAAAGCATTTGGAGGAATGTCTATTTGCCCAGAGACAGCCCAGAGGAATGTACATTTAGCAACCCCCTTTTTTTTGGGTTGGGGTGTTTTTCGGTTTTGGGGTTTTAGGGTTTCAAAACACTACTAAAACCCAAAACTACCCCAACCCAAAAAAGCCTTAAACAAACCCTGTTTTTTTTTGGCCGAATAAACAAACCCTGGACGAGAATTCCCGAGCTGAGATCGGGTATAGTTTCTGCTAAGGCGTCGTAGCTATTTATGGGGAGAAATACTCCCTTCGGGGACTATTCATTTACTTTCTTTAAAATATATAACTATTTTCAATTTTAAAATAAATGCTGAGGGACTATTTACTTTCTTGTTCTTGAAAATATAATGACTCCATAAGTAACTTTTTTCAATTTTAAAATAGGTATAGACTTCAACGCTCCCGTTGTGGTACTCCCACTTTTGGATGTGACGCTCCCAATAATTTTTGACCATTGGATTTAATATCTACTTTCCTTACCGTCCGATACAATAAGTTTTAACCTGCTAAATAGGTTTTAAAACCTTTTGGACTGAATTCGTATGTGGTTGTCCTCGTGATAGATTTTTACACCTTTTTTATTTCACCCGTTGATATCAACAAAATTTTTTTCTTAAGATTTTATACGTCGTATATTTTCCCCAATTTCTATCCCCAATTTTTTTCTTAAGTTTTTGACATTCAATTCGTATATTTTCCCCAAAATATACAATGTATAAAAACTTAAGAAAAAATTTTTATTAATATCAACGGGTGGAATAAAAAGGTGTAAAAATCTATCACGAGGACAACCACATATCCGACGGTAAGGAAATTAGATATTGAATCCAATGATCAGAAATCGTTGGGAGCGTCACATCCAAAAGTGGTAGTACCACAACGGGGCGCTGAAGTCTACACCTTAAAATAAATGCTTATAATGTTGAATGGCTAGTATTTTAATATAATGGCTTATATAAAATAAAAATGAGATGAATTTATTAATTTAATCCTTTAATTTATGACAACATAACATAGCCAAATAATTTGATGACTTACCAAGACCTTGATAAGAGATGCATAGCTGAAAACGGGATTTGATTTGGCATGTAAAATTCCCCAATGCAGCCCAATCCCAATCCCAATTCCTCGAGCAGTAAAACAAGTGAGTTTAGATTAGGTGCTGGATTTCAAAGTTCATATTGTGCTGCTTCAAACGCGCCATTACATCAATACACCAACTCTAGGACTAGGACTCCATCACAACTCTCAAGCTAATTGTATCTATTTGAATCCAGAAAAGAGAATAGCACCATTTAGCACCAATTAGTGAGTTAGATATATACATTTCTTGGTTTCTCAAGATCTCGGTACCCAACTCCATCACATAGTCAATCAGTCTTGCATTTGCTAAAGCACACCGTGCAGACTAATATCGCTGCAACAATTAGTCCTACCAAAGCAAGCAGCAACACTGCAACAATGTACAAAATGCAAATCCATAATAAGAAATTCGTATAGACATAAATATATATGATTGAATGCTGCTAAAATTTCCAAGAATATGAATGGAAATAGAGGATTCTTTTTTTTTTTTGGTGCAAGGAAATAGAGGATTCTGCACTTATGAGAACCTACACTAAAACTTGCCCTGAATTAACTAATGGACATACAGTAAAGCTAGCAGATCAAATGAACTAAAGAGTAGTTTCATGTGTTCAATATAAAGCTAGCTGATCAAATGAGCTAAAGAGCAGTTTCTTTCTTATATATGTTCGATACACTAAATAATGGTTTGATAGTGGCAGTTGTATATAAAGTCGTTCTTTTATTTATTTATTTATTTTTTAAAGGAACCCTATCTACCAGTCTCTAATTTGTTGGTTCTGCACTTCTTAGATGGTGGGCTCATTTTGTGTTACTGCACATATCCCCATGTTCCACTATCCTCCTTCCTCCCAGACATTTTTGCTCACTGTAAATTTTTTAATGCTCCTAGACACTTGTATTGTTTATTATATTATAATATTCATAGGCGGTGAGGTGACTGAGTCCTGACTCCCCTGACTCTGAATCGAATCAGACAAGCAAATATAGAGATTTGACAGGCACAGGGAGGGCCAAATTGGGATTTCAGTTTTTGCCAAAAAGAATGGAAATTGAAAACCCAAAGTGGGAAAATGGCAGCCACAATGATGAGGCCAAGTCCCCAACCACACATACAAAACAAAATACTCCACTTACTAGATTTTGAACAAGGGCCCAAATGAACACTTATATTATATGTGGAGCTGGAAAATCCAAGCCCTTGATATAATTCTTTCTAGAGTTGGGCTTTCGTCATTTCAGCTCAATAACCAACCACTTTTAACAAAAACCAGTAGGTTTTTTAGAGCCTTTTAGAACATGATGATGCAAAGCTCGGTGATATTTTCTTCCGTAAAACCATCGTGGGCTCCCCTCCGTGTGAAAGCACTGTACAGCACCTCCACAGGCGATTCCAATTCCATGGCTGCCACCGTCCCCGCTCCCAAATGGGCTCAGAAGACCATTACTCTTCCTCATCTCCGCCGTGGCTGCCATCTCGTTACTTCTGAGGTAACCCTTCAAGTTTAGTATGCCCCTCCTTGCCTCCTGATAATTTTGTTTTCTTCCTTCTCCTTAACTTACTTGTCTCTCTTGGTGTGGTGAGTGGTGAGTCAGATATTGAAGGAAATCAGACCAGATTTGTCGGAATTCAAGTGCGGTCTCGCTCATGTATTCTGTGAGTGTCTTCTATACTTTCCCCTTTCTCCATTTCTGTATAGGGCAAAAGCCAAAGTTCATGTTTGAAATGATTCGTTTAATTAATTCTAGTGCAACACACGAGCGCTTCTCTTACTATCAATGAGAACTATGACTCGGATGTTCGTGATGACACGGAGACCTTCCTCAACAAAATAGTTCCAGAGGTAAGCTAGCTTTCTTCATTTCATTTTGTCCCAGTGGAAGGGTTTTTATCTTCTTAAGTGGTTCTTCGGTGTACTTTCAGGGAAGATCTGCGCCATGGAAGCATACGCTTGAAGGTTCATTTCAGTTCTTCTTCTTGCCTTTTTGTTCTTTCTGTTTCTTCCCTGATAGTTTGTCAAGACTCAATGATTCATGTTAAAATATTTGCAGGTCCTGATGATATGCCGGCCCATATTAAATCATCAATGTTTGGCTGCGCCCTAACGTGAGTCTTACTCATTTTGATCCGATAAAGTTTTCTTCTTCAGTCTTTATTTTATCTATTGGCCATGTTATTCTACAGGATTCCTATTTCAGATGGAAGGCTTAACATGGGAACTTGGCAGGTACTTCCATATCACAACCTTTTTACTTTCCAAACTATATGGAATTCCTTTCCCCGCTCTTTTTATTTATGATGATTAATAGCTAATTTTCGCATCTGTTCCTTACACTGAAGCCTTCTGCAATATTAATATGCTTAATTATTTTGTTTCTAAGTTTTTTCTGAATGCTCAACCTGTAATGGGTTTTTCTTCATATTGACCAGCGTGGCAAGGGTGAAAAATGCATCATATTGGTCAAAGCTTTTGTGTTATATTTGTCTGTTGAAGCAATTTTCAGTTTTTTGATGTACATGATAAAGTTATTGTTATGAAACTAAAAATCAAGGCCATACCTATGCATGGTGATGAATACATTTCTTTCTTGTAGAAATGTCTCTAAATTTCTGATGGTCAATATT
>AWWV01006225.1:0-12185 GCA_001974805.1 Corchorus capsularis
GCCAAGCTGTCAAAACGTCCGGGTCCGGGGGACCCTGCCGAGACGACTTTGGAAAATGAAGGAGTCGCCACTAATCTTTTTTGCCTAGGTGTGATTAGCCACCTACAATTCTTAGACCTAATGGACCATGCTTGACGACGGACACACTAAGTCTAAAACTACGGTCTGCGAACCAAAGCCCAAGTCCGGGAGTCGATTACGTGTGGGGAAGGATTAGCACCCCTACAACGCCCGTCAAACGACGGTACCTCTAATCTAATCTAAATCCATCGGGTTTAATCTTTATGGTTGCTTTTATCTTTAATAATTAAGAAAGGGTTATAAAAGAAAATAAAATCATTTTTCAAACCAACTGTCGAGGACACGAAGAATGTGATCGAACTACCGTCGATCAATTCTATTTCGATTCTCTTTCACTGTTTGTTCTCTTGTTGATCCCTTTCTTTTCGAAAAGGAAATTTTGAAAATGCTGTGACAAATCCTTTTATTCATTTTTTTGTTTTTTAAAGTTTGTTATTTTGCTTTGAAAAATTCCCATTTTAGTCTTCCTAAAAATGGTGAGAAAATCTTTTTCTTAACATTTTGAAAATCTTTTTTTTTCCATCTTTTATTGATCTTCTAAATAAGTCTGATTTGAATTTGAAAACCTCTGATTAAATCTTGAAAACTCTTGATTACCAATTTTAATTACTTTTTGAAAACTGATAAGAGAACATGGATTTTTGAAAACATTTTTGCAAAACCCATTTTTATTACATCTTTTAATTTTCTGATGTTCATTTTTTTTATTTTTCTTATCCTTCTTCTTTTTGCTTTTTTCTTCAGATCTTGATCTAAACATTAACTAAATGCATATATGGAATGATGAATGCAAGATCCAATTTTATTAATTGATTAATAAAAAGAGGTTTACTTGAATTGGCCTTCACGAACCTAGCCCAGCCCTCCAGGGATATTCGTGAAAACCAATCAATCTCGGGGCGAAATCCCAACAGGTCGTGCCATTGCACCTTTACCCGAGACTTGCCCGTCGTAGCTAAAAACACCCCTTTATTAATCGAAACAGACAAAAGTGGCATGAGATGCAAACATTTATAATTATTGACAAATAAACATGATATGCATGTGATTACTTTCTACTAAATTACTAAATTATACAAATCCCAAATAGAATTAATAAAAATTAAAAAACTATGGGTCAAGACTTGGGCAATTCCGGCGACCTCTGCACACTAAATAAAACGATTAGCAACATTCAGGGGCACAAAACACAAATCAACCGCATGCATCATAATAAATCAATAATCAAAGATCAAATTGAACAACCTTGGCATGAGAAAATTAAATCTACCTCATAATTAGCTTAAGCTTAAAAGAAACCAAATCTCTAACCAAAGACTTAATTTTTTTTTAAGTAAATACTAACCCAGATTAATTCATCAATCCCGTTTCAAGCCACTTCCAATTTAAAAGAGTCAAATCCTTTATTTCAAAGTTGTATTTTCAAACTAAAATTAGCTCAAAAATGGTTTTTAAACTTTCAAGCTAATTTTAGTTCAAAAATTTGAACTTTAAATTCAAGTTTTGATTTTTCCAATTAGAAGAGTCTCTAAAAGGAATCAATGAATCATCTTGAATTAATATGATAAGCCATTAGACCTAAAGAACCCAATTTTAAGTTGATTGAAACATGAAAAGTCTAAATTCACGAACAATTTTATTAATCATTTTCGATTAAAGACTCCATTTAAGTTAAAAACTAATATTTTATCTTGATCCAAGTTGTCACAAACTAAAACTCCACACTTTATTAATAAAAATAAAAACTTTAGACTAAAAATCTAAACTTTAACAAATTCAACCCCATAATTATCAAACTAGCATTTTAAGATTAAATCTGCCCTATAATAACATAACATGCGTGAATTAATTAAGCCTAAATTATTTATTTATAACCTAAATCACAAAGGATCAATCCCAAACTATTCAATCAAAAAGAAATAAAGCTTAAAAACAATCTAAAAAGGATTAAATTGAAACAAAATAGAATTTAAAGGAAAACAGTATGAATATGCATACCTGAAACGCACCGTTTCGACCCAAACCCTCCTTTTATCGCGCTTTTCTTCCTCTTCTCTCTTTTCCCCTTCTTCTTCTTCCTCTCAAAACTGAACCCTAGCTTTCAATGAAGCTCAGTAGTGTCGCCTCTCCCCTCTGTCACCGTCGCTGTTGGAACCGTCGTCAGCCCAAACCAAAACCCATCGTCGGCTCGCTCTTCTCCTTCCTTTCAATACCTTTGTTTCTCTTTTCCCCTACCTGAATCCTTTTCCTTTCTTCGATCCTTCACTTAATCTCGCCAAAGCAGCCTCTTTTCTACCAAAGTAATAACATATTCAAGTTCCCCATCTTCGAAAACCCAAGACCTCTCTCATGATTCAAAGAACAAGGTTCAATCTTAGCTACAAAGGCAAGGAGCAAGGCTCAATTTCGGGTTTTAACGAAAACGAGAAGGCAAGCTTCGATCTTCGGTGATATTCGAGCGAAGGGTCCGTATTCTCAAGGCAAGTCCCTCTCTATCATCATTCTTTTTGCTTTTGATTAGATATGAACCGGTTTTTAATTCATTTGCTCTCTAGGCCTTGTTGACTGTTAGTGTAATGAAAAAGAGAGACGAGAGTGGTGACAGAACGAAGATCGAGAGAGAAGAAACCCGTGAGAGTTCCTAGGGAGGATTAAGGGAGAGGAATTGGTGAGTGAGCGTCAGAGTTCTTTTGTTGTTGAGAATGAATATGTGTGAGGAGAGGGAAAAGAAAGTTTTTGTCCCCTCAGAGAGAAAGCTCAATTTTCTGTTTTGATGATCTTCTAGGGAGACTGTGTCGAGAGACCGAGTGAAGAGAGAGGATCAATATCCTGAAAATTTGTTGAGAAGAATGGGATAAGGATTGAGCTGTCCCGTGTTCGAATCTTCTCCCCTCTTTTTTTTTACTGATCAATTTTCTGTTTTTTCCTTTTATTTTCTGTTGGGGCAGGTAAGGCAAGGGATGAGGATGAGGCTGGCACCTGATGAGTTGTCATGGAGAGTCAGCTAACAGATTCATTGGATTCCCTGTTTTCGGTTTTTATTGTCATTTTCCTTTGGCTTTCCTGTAATTGATATTTGGTTGAAAATTGCTCTGAAAACTCACTGCACTTATCAACTTTGTCCTCTTGCCAGGTGATTGGATGAAGAAATAGCAACGTGTGGTGAGCTGGCTTCATTGACTGGCTAGCAGGTAATTTCCTCTAACCGAATTTAGGAATCCAATAGGCAAATTGGATGGAATCCTCTGTTGCTTTGTTTATGTGCATTTTGTTCATGTGTGCCACTGATTCATTTGACCATTTGCAATTTTAATCCTGATCTTGTGATCCCATTGATTCGTCTTCTTGGTGCTTTGAACTGTCATTGTGCAATCACCTTGCTGTTTCGTCCTGTTGCTGATCTGTTGGGGAAATTTTGTGGTACCTAAATGTTGACTTTGTTAAACTGTATAGGACTTTGTCTAGTTGGCATAAGCTTGCATTCTTGTTCATCTAGCTTGCCTGCACACATGCACACTATATAGCAGCAAAAATTAGATGCTTTTAGCCGCCGATTTGGGCAATTAGCATATTCATCTTGATCCATTCTTTTAAGCGCATTTGCCTTCCATATGCCACTGGTTTATTAATCCCTTGCAGCTAATTTTGATCACTTTGATATCCTCTGCATTTTAGCCCTTAAATCTGTTGAAAAATGACTTGATGATTAGCATGAAGGAAACTTTGCTGTATTGGTACCCTCTGAAATTTGAGTTTAGCTGGCCAAAATGATGATATGGTGAATTGAATTGAAGCTGTTTTCCTTATCATACTAATTAAAATGCAATAGTATATAATAATATGGATAAGAATGAAATGAGTAACTAAATGCTGGAATTGCCTATTTGCACTTAAAGTTATAAAATATCAAAGATGCTAATGCTAGTTAGGTCCTAAGATGCCTAAGATTAAAATTAATGCCCGTTAAACCCTTTGAAAATGCTAAATGTGATTCTGCCATGCTAATCTTGAAATGCTAATATGTTTACCAAATGCTTGATGTAAGAGAAAACCATGCTTGCATTTATTCCTAACTTGCAAATTTTTTCTACTGCTATGTGATTTCTTTTTTGTTTTCTTAATTTTCGGGAAACAAGAATTCATGAAGTTGGCACACAATGGAAAGCTTACTGGAAAATGATGAATCACGAGGGGGCCCTAAGGCCGAATACCTTTTCTACTTTATTGTTGTTTCTTTTTCACTTCCCTCTCTTTTTTTTCCATTGAAATGTAATGAAAAACGATATTGAGGCATGAAGTGCTTAGCTCTCTTCTCTTAACATGTAATGCAAAATGAGGATGTAACTTCTTTTTGGTGTTTTATTATTTTATCAATATGCCATGAAATGCAAAACGCAAGAATGCAAATCCAACTTATATAATGTCCTACGAATTACTAAATTGAGGGTTAATGGATCGATGAACTAAATTGAGTTTAAACTACATGATTGAAATGCATCAACACTAAATGAAAGTAAGTCATAAAATATGCAAAAATGTTACAGGTGTACATCAAGATGGAGACAACCTGGATAAAACGAATTAACTAAGCTAAATTAGAAGTGGACTTAAAATAACCAAAACACCCCTTGAATGCAAAAATGACCAAAATACACCCTGAATGTGAAAATGACCAAAATGCCCTTATGTGACCCTAATGCCAATTAAGAAGTAAATTGATTTAAATTGAAGGATACAGGACAAAAATGGGTGTCTACAGCTGCCCCTTTTTGTGTGCTTTCTAACAATTGGGAAGTTTACAAAAAAGTAGTTTGTATACTTTCTAAGAGTTAGAAAGTGCGCAAAGACGTGGACACCCATTTTACCAAGCAGATAAAATGAGTCAAGAGTTGAAAATGAATCCCAAAATAAAACCTGGGGCAGCCTCCGAAAACGAAATTTAAAGCAAAGAGACTCTCGAATAGGATCCTGAAAACCGCTGATAAAACAATAATCCTGAATATGATTCTGAAATTAACTGATCAAGCAATGATCTTAAAGAATTAATTGATAAAATAAAATGATTCTTGAAGCAAATATGAGTGTGCCCGGAGGTCTTATCAAATGCCCGGAGGACTTGTCAATGCAAATTCTGAATAGACGCCTTCGATCAAGAATTTTGAAACTTAATCATGAATCTTTGATGAAAAACTTGATGAAATGAAATGGTACCCGGAGGTTTTACCAATTGCCCGGAGGACTTATCAGAATTAATACCCGGAGGTTTCTGAATTTGTACCCAGAGGACTTACCAATGCAAACTCTGAACTGACACCTTCGATCAAGGATTTTAAAGTATGATAAAAACTTGATGGAAAGAAATGGTACCCGGAGGTTTTACCAATTGCCCGGAGGACTTATCAGAATCAATACCCGGAGGTTTCTGAATTTGTGCCCGGAGGACTTACCAATGCAAACTCTGAATTGACACCTTCGATCAAGGATTTTAAACTTAAACATGAATCTTTGATGAAAAGTTGATGAAATGAAATGGCACCCGGAGGTTTTACCAATTGCCCGGAGGACTTATCAGAATTAATACCCGGAGGTTTCTGAATTTGTGCCCAGAGGACTTACCAATGCAAACTCTGAATTGACACCTTCGATCAAGGATTTTAAACTTAAATATGATTAAAACTCGAACTAACTCGTATGGAAACGAGTTTGGCTTGTGGAAAAGCCCCTTGCATTCGGATGAAACCGATGTAAAATCTTTGAAAATTAAATCTGAATCACATGGAACTGATTTTGGAAGAGAATACCTTTCGAAAATGACTTTGAATCTGATGTTGTAATTGAAAATTTCTTGATGATGATGAAAGAGAACCAATTCTCGGTCAACTTTTTATAACTTTGAATAATAACTCTGAGTCTGATGATTGAAACTTCTTAACATCACTTCTTCGCTTTCTTGACTTTGCTTCATTTATGTTCTTCTTGAATTATCCTTGGATTTGCCTTCTTTTCCACTTTGATGCTTTCAGTGTTTGCCCCAAATGTAATCCTGATTCTTTGTAGCTTAACTGAGGACTAACTTTAATTGCTTGAACTCCATTCAAAATTGTGATTTTGTCCTTGTTTTCCAAGCTCTGGTTGTCTTCTTTCCTTACACGTACCTGTCATGAGTGCATGATGATGCATTGCCCCAATACGTGCATGTATGCATGAGTGTTCATGAATGCAGAGAGTGTATGATGAATCGCTTTAAAGAAAAATGATGTTCAATTAACTTCCCTTTTTTATCAAATGCCTTTTTATCCACTTCTAGACTTTGAAGAGAATCTGCTTCAATTGGAAGTCTTGACTTGTTAATCGCATGATTGATCCCTTTTTGAAACCTGTCATTGTTCAAAATAACTTCACAAGAAACCATCATTTCTGAATAAACATTATCTCATTCTCTCTATAGAAATGCTATCCATGCAACATATATTGTCCCAATCTTCAGAATTATTAACTTTCTATAGACAAACTTTGTGAAAATTTCAATTATTTTTCAAGAGGATTGATGAACACCATTCAGAATGCCCCTTAATCAATGGACTTTAACAATTTGGAAGTAATCGGCATACTTCACCCTTGGCTCACAAATGGAATGCAACTATCCTAGCAAAAATTTCTTTTCCTGAAAGTCATTTTCAAACATAACCAAATCAACATTCATTCAAAGCAGTTTGAGTCAACACTGGCCATTCGGACATATGGTTCAAAAAGTGGGCAGAAAATATTATCAAGGGTATGACTTCAATGAATTGGCTCCTTCTGAACTGTTTGGTGATTTCCCTTTTGATTACCCATGAGTTAAACAAGTCATTCATCTGATAGCGGTCTCATTTTTGAGTGCTTCTCGTTGTAAACTCCAAGAGACTTTGAGGATTCCCATTATTGCTCTAGACTGCCCTTTCGGGGTTTCACCCTAGAGCTTTACTCTATTCTTTTCTTTTCTTTTTTTATTTTTCATTTTTTCATTTTTCATCATTTTTTTCATTTTTTCATTTTTTTCATGGCACTTGGAAACTCCTAGTTAACCTGAAAACTCTTTTCAAAAGTTTTGACCAAAACCTTTTGCAAAACGGACTATTTTTGTTGAGGAACAATCTCTTCTCGAAAGTCCTCACTTGATCAAAGATGGACTTTTATTAGGTACGTAACGTAGGCTAGGATTCATGGTTGCCAAAGAAAGGATATAAATACTCAAAATGTGTTTAAGGGTGTTCAAATCAAGGATCATTTTTGTCATGTGAAGGATCTTATCATATCAATTGTCCTTTACTCCATCTTAAATTTTCAATTTTCACTTCATCATTTTTTATTGATTTTTTATTTGTTTTTAATTTTTTATTTGATTTTTTTGATTGATTTTTTTTTGAAAATTCTTGATGGAGTGGACTCGATCACTATCGGGATGCCCAATTCAATATTGAGTGCAAACCCTTTCTTTCGAGGTTAATCCTTCTTCACCTTTGCCCCCAGTGTGGAGGGTGATCCTTGATTAGGGTTCATAGAAAAGAAATTAATTAGACTCAAAGGGGGACAACAATGGATAATTTTCTGCAAGTGAATGGAATATGAAAGAAAGCCATTTATCACTTCAAGATTGGACATCTTCATTGAAGAGGTTCCTCGGAAAAACGGGTTTCGAAAACCATTTTTTAAAAACATTTTAGAAAAAACATTTTTTGAAAATCATTTTTTGAAAACCATGACTCTTTTTGAAAATCACTTTGTTGGACTCCTCTAATATTCCAAGTGCTTTTTTATTCTTCTCTTTTTTTTTCATTTTTCATCTTTTTTATTTTTCAAAATTTTCATCATCATTTTTTTATATATATGAGAATGTCTCGATCGATGTCTCTTGCCCCCTTTTAACTCAAATGACCTTTTTTGTGAAATAGATTCGGGTAATCTTGTATTCCGTTGAGTTGAAGTGAAGACAACTAGAATGATCTGAAAAAAGGATTCTCTTATCGAACACCAAAGTAGTATGAATGCATCCCATCGAAAAAATTTGCCCCTAGGAATATGGAAATGATGATCTCGGCCTTTTGAAATGATCGTCTCAAGAGCAAGATAGGCCGAGTTTATCTTTGTGAAGTTTCAGAGAAAAACGTGAGGATTTGGCTCAGGGGCTTCTTTTTGTTTCATCAATGTTTATGTTTGTGTTTTTGGCACAGTGTTGACAAAATCCAAGTTTTCTCATTAAAAACCAATTTCGAACGAAAATCCCACATTGACAAACTCTTTTTTTCTTTTTTTCCTTATTTCCTTTTACAAAATTTATTATTCCTTTGCTCATTGCCTGGACAAAGATCATCGCCCTTCCAAATGTCTTTGAGAATCTATCAGGGGTCTTTCCAAATGGTGAACACCAAACCTCGCAATTCTCGCTACATTAACTCTTAAGAAAGTTTTCTTCTTATTCATTAACAAAAATTACTAAAACAAGAGTAAATGATCTAAACCAGCAGAAATAGTAAAACACCATTAAATCTAAAATGTTATGCCCATGCCATGCACATGAAATGAGAGTTTTAAAGTTTTGAAAAATTTCCCTTTTTACAAGCTTTTCATCCCTTCCTTGTGATTGAGTTGAAGCTAAGCGACCTTCCATTGCTCAAGAAGTTCAAGAGTCAGCATACCACTCTTGATCAATTCCCCAATCTTCTCCTTTAGCTGCCTGCAATTTTCTGTTGAATGTCCAATAACCCCCATGTGATAATCACATTTACCACTTGGATCATAACTTCTTGATGATGGATCAGGAACTGATTTCGTGGCTACTGGAGAAATAAATTGGTTCTGGACTAGTAGCGGTAGGAGATCAGTAATTGGGATTGGCAGTTGAGCAATCTCGAATTGATTTACTGCTCGAGCTTTCTTTCGGGGTATGAACTGGCCATGCCTTGCATTTCGATCAACATGCCCAACATAACTATACTCGCCTGACTCACTTGCTTTCCTCTTTCTCTGCCCCTTGTCACTTTCCATCGTAGCCACAATCTTTCCACTTTGAATAGCTTCCTCTATCGTCTCCCCAAGGTGAACGAGTTTAGTAAAATCCTCTGGCCAATTGCTAAGCATATTTTCAAAGTATGGACCGGGAAGTGTTGGAATCAAAATGTCTACAATGTCCTTTTCGGATAGTGAAGTCTTAACGTGCATTGCCATATCCCTCCATCTCACTGCATATTCTCTGAAGCTTTCACCTGATCTCATTTTCATCTTTGTAAGTGTTGTATAATTTGGCGCTGTTTCTATCACGTATCTGTAATGAGCAAGGAATGCTTTTGCCAAATCTTCCCATGTACCAATACAATTGGACTCTAACCGAGCATACCATCTGGTTGCACTCCCCGTCAAACTGTCCTGGAAGCAAAAGATCATCAACTTCTCATCATGGATGTATGGGGCCATCTTGCGACAATACATGGTCAAGTGCGTCTTGGGGCAGCCGATTCCATCGTATTTGTCAAATTTGGATATTTTGAATCCTGGCGGGATGATCAAATCTGAAACTAAACAAAGATCCTTCGGGTGCATAGATCAATTCATGCCGGTGCCCTCAATATCTTTCAGCCTCTTATCTAGCAGTTCATACACATTCTTCTGCATCTCATTTGGATCCCCTTCCGAGTTTAGAATTCTTAGGTCAATGCTTGTGTCCAAATGATGGAACAGTTGCTTTTGCGAACTTTGCTGTGTTGTATTAATAGGACCTGACTCATGAAAATTTTTGATCATAACATTCTCTATCAAATGTTCATTGTCCTCTTGTCTGAATTGTGCACTAGTCCACTCTTTACCTAGTGTCAAGGTCAACTTTCTCGGCGTTGTTTCTGATACTTGCCCCATCTGTCCTGAATTTCGCCCTATTTTATCTACTTGATCAATTGCATCACCCATGGTTCTCGCTGGGAATTGAGGTCCTTTTCACCTGCTATACAACAAGGGATTAACAATTAGATCTTTACCGACAATAGACCCCATCAACCGTCTCCCTAGGCATGGCCAAACTAGGCAGAAGCATTCCTCTAGAGAGTATTAATCTCTCTTTCATTGGTTTTGATAGAGTCTATGCATAGAATGCTCGATAATGACATGTACATGTGGTGAAATGATGTCAGTGGTGCATGAATAGTGATCTATGTGACACATAAACAAATGAAAACTTCTTATTTATTACCAACAAAACTACATTATCCCATTATACCCTACTTCAAACATAGCCTTAAATTTATACAAGAGTGGCTAAAGTAACGAAAGGAAGCCCAAACAATCTCCCCAAAAGTCCTTAGGCATAGACATCGGGGTTTAAGTCGGATCAAGACCATCAAACTCTCTTCTTGCTAGTTCTTGGTTATGAAATTTGGAGTTCCCATTGGCTCAAAAGTCAGCTTGCCCTCCTCAATCAACCTCTGCACGTCATACTTCAGCCTCGTGCAATCCTCAGTGGAATGACCTCCTGCTCCAGAATGATATTCACAATGGGCATCATCCTTATACCATTTCGGATAAGGTGGCTTCATGGCGCAAGTATATTGTTTTAGTCCAAGTAAGCCTCTTTGCACTGACTGAGGAAGCAATTCTGTGAAAGAGATTGGAATCGGGCTCAGTGGCCTTTTCTGATTCTTCCTAGAACAAGTTGGTTGAGTGATTGATGGTGGTTTTGGCATTTGAGCAGATGCTTGAAAATTCAACTGTGGATGAGGTGGGTACTGGTAAAGGTTCGGAAAAATTCCCCAGGATCTAGTATTCAGAGATATGAGGGTGGTGCCGGGTGGGGAGGCAAGGTTGACTGGTGGGCAGTAGTTTGTGATTGCATTGCTCCAAAAGATTCCACCTTTGACACATAGCCCTTTAATTGCTCTACTTGCTTGGTAAACTCATCCATCCCTTTTGCAATTATGTCCAAGTCTGGAAGCTTGTTTGAGCCAACTGCATGCCCTGATTTAAGATGAGTCTGTTGTGTTGATGCACTTAAAAGAATTTCCTTGACCTCTTCCCCATCACCAATGTTCATCACTAGCCTAGCGACCTGCTTTTTTAGCTCATCTATGTCGGATTCCAACTTTTCTTGTCTGCCTTCTAAACGACTTATCCTCATTTCCATGAACCTCTGATTGTTTTCCAAGTGCTGCATTCGAGCTTCCAACCAATCTCCCATACTTCAACTGTATCTAAGATTCCCTACTAAACAACTGTGTTGCACAACAAACCCCGAATAAGTAGCGTTTACACATGATCTGGGTAGACAAACTATGTACAAAGATGCATCAACTCACAAATGATGGTAATAATGCAAAATGGATGCATGAACATATGTGCAAATGAATGTCATGATAACTTGACAAGCTATCAAAATGTGCATGATGATGCAACATGACATGGCAATCTATATTGATAAACAAATGAATGGCATGGATATGCATGGTCAATTTTCCAATCATATGAATGAATGAGAATGCGAAAATGATGTCATGGTATGTAATGGTGAAACCTGCAACACAAATATGGTTATCCAGATGCATGTGCAAAAAGATAAGACAAGAAGGAAAAAACAAAAGCTCATTAGTAATTAATCATAAAAACATTGCTGAAAATTTAAGGAAAAACCATGCCCCTTTTATTCTCGAATAACAAACCTTTTTATTTTCTGAAAAATTAAAGAGGACGAAAATGCCCTTGGGGCGGAGAGTCCACCTACTGCGGATAAAGTCATTACCCGCTCTACAATCTTTGTTTTTTTATGAAAACGAGAAGTAAGGGTAAGAGGTGTTCCTTATGTGTACCAACTTACATGCTGGGCTGGGTCCACTCACACCTAAAAGGTTCCCAATTTGACCCGGCAAAGTCTCATTGGGTGGAGGTTTTTCGCACAACCTGCACGGGGACCTGGTTGGTTCCACGAAGGCTCGCTTATTATACCTCCCAAATCTAATTAAGGCGGCACAATGTAAATGCAAGATGCAGTCTAAGTGAAGTGTGTGAAGGAACAACCTACTATTATCCTAAAACTAAACCTGGCAGACCTAGTAACTAACCACAACAGAAAACAAGAGAAACAA